>CM055912.1:9766690-9966690 GCA_029582155.1 Panopea generosa | reverse complement strand
ATTTTAAATGTATTACCTTTCATTCCGGTGTACATAATAATTATATTGCTAGTGAGAGAATGGCAGCTAATGCTGCTATAGCTGGTAGTTAAATCTACTTGCGGATGTTAAACATAAATATGTATTATCATGTGATTGTATTTATCTGTTACATAAGTAGTAAAACATGTTTCAACTAGAAAATTTGATTCTCTGGCTACACTAACAAAATCTTAACTCACCTACCAACACGCCCCGCACCCTATATAAATCAGCCTCAATATACACTGAAATATATCTGATGACCCGAAAAACTCACATCAAAACAAATAGTAGTTATTGAACTTACTTCATGATGCAAGATACAGAATGCACGGTCTCAGACGCATTGTCTCCCATCGGAACGTCTTCAATAATTAAGCCCCGGAAGTGGTACGGTAGTTGGCGAAAATATTTGTTTATGGAGATTCCGCACTTGTATATTCCTAAATGTGTTTTTCTCTTAATTGACTGAAGTATGTTCTATAACTCGTTATATTCTCTCGGTTATCGCCTTTTGGTTATCGCCTCTCGATTATCGCTTTTTGGTAATCACCTCTTGGTTATCACTTCTTGGATTTCGCCGCTCTGCTATCGCCTCCTAGTTATCATCTCCTAAAAATATGTTTGCAAACTCGTTTAATATTTCAAATTTAGTAATAATTGAGCATGAATATAAGATTCTTTATCCCTATGAACTGAAAAATCCATAAGAATGTTTTTTAAATGAGACTGAAAATTTTAAACTCTGGCTTAAGTTTTTTTTTATATTTTAAAATGTTTCATAATTATGACCACTGAACTATAATAATTGATCCTGAAATTGGAGTTTTTCTCTACACATATATACCTTGTATTATGGTTTACCTTTTTTTTATTCTAATTATACTTAAGAGTAAAACGGTTCCATAATTTAAAGGATTTATCTAACTATATATTGCTATTCCATTTGTATGTCACATATTATATGATAAAGAGAATACTTATAAGTATTGATTTCATTGAATTATCATTTTTATTCTATCGTGTTAATATTTTAAGTGGTTTGGTTACGAACGGCGAAGACACGAATAAGTAACATTTAATTGTTGTTGGCCCACCCCTAAAAATAAAAAATAAAACAAAAAAAGGTTTCAACTTCTTATTGACGATTGAAAATATTCAACATATCAATTATGCTTCCATTTTTATAGTGAAATTATTACATATAATTCACTGAGAAATATATTTATTCTATTAAAATAATACACAATACATGTAAACATAGCGAAGTATATTAATAATTATTGCACATAAATAAAACTCAATATCTGTAATCATGTATATATATTATTACATATACACATATATTTATAATCATTAATACGTTTAAACATATATATACACATTGATAGTTATTAGACCTTAAAAAAACACAATACATGTATATATACATATGTATTAATAACTACACGATACAAACAATACGCAATTCGTGTTAACATATCGACGTATATCTATAATAATTATTATAACATATAGATAGAACACAAAACATGTAAACACATACATGTTAAATAAAACATATAACATGTATACGACTGTATCTGTTTAAAGAAAAGAAATATAGGACCGTAATGATATAAATATTAAATAGGTTTCGCCCGTGATCAAGTGGTCGCTGTCACAAGGGTTCCATCTTAGTACGGCAAAAATATAAACTTCCTCTGTTAGTATAGCACGATTAGTGAAAAGTACATTTATAATTCGTATTTCTGTACCTAAAGTTATTAAATATTATATATATTATCAAATATTAATATTTTGTTTTTTTTGTGTGTGTTTTTGTGACTGTGTCATTGAGTATATTTGTGTGAGGTCTTCATGAAAATTGATTTGTTCAAATGAGTTTTGTAGAGAAAAAATATTGTTATAATCATTATTATTATTGTTGTTGTTGTTGTTGTTGTTGTTGTTGTTGTTGTTGTTGTTGTTGTTGTTGTTGTTGTTGTTGTTGTTGTTATTACTATTTCTATTTTTATTATAATTATTATAATGATAATAATAATAATAATAATAATAATAATAATTATTATTATTATTATTATTATTATTATTATTATTATTATTATAATTTTTATTTTTATTATTATTACTACTGTTATTACTATTATTAATATAGTAATTATTATTATTATTATTATTATTATTATTATAATTATTATTATTATTATTATTATTATTATTATTATCATTATTATTATTATTATTATCATTATTATTATTATTATTATTATTATTATTTTTGTTATAGTTATTGTTATTGTTATTATTATTATTATTATTAGTAGTAGTAGTAGTAGTAGTAGTAGTATATTAGTATTATTATTATTATTACTATCATTATTATTATTTATCATAAGTAGTTAAAACCAATTATTTTAATTACGTCAAGTGTGTCGGAAGAAACTCTGATAAATAATTAACCATTGATAGACAACCTGTCATGTTATCAAGTTACAATTCTAGAACACTTTGTGAATCATCTGTTCCAATACCCTTGACGTAATCAGCAGTCAATCGCTCTCGCATCCATAAATTAACAAAACACATAAAACAGAAATCGATTTTGCAGCTAGCGATGCGCGAACCATTGGTTCCATCTAATAGAAATTAGACGTGATAGATGGCGAACAATTTAAAAAGTATCATTTAACATTATTATATATCATTAGTGAACAACCAAATATAAATGTACAGACCAGACTACGGCGAGCGCGTCTTGCTACATTGCAAACCAGAGACACAATATTTAGGCAATATAGCCAAACGTACTGTAAGGGTAGGAGCAAATGTTGCCTGTTAAGACATTTCAATAAGTATTAGTAAAAAATATTATTTTCGGTAGATTTTACGAAATGTGTTTTTTTTTCTAACAGCATGATAATTCGCACGTTAATTAGTGTACTGATATATTTTGATGATGTAATTGAATAAAACAAATGTATATGTGGATAGATTATCCAGTTCGCATTAAGATATATAAAACGACTTGAATCATATGCAGGACAATGGGAAATGAGGCGATATTCGTCGTCAACTATAGTTATATTTATCATTTTACACATTGTACAAAATCATAACGCTCTGTCAATACCGGAGTGTTGACCAGTTTCAATAAAATGTGAATGACTAGAGTAACGAATCACTGACAACATTTTGTCATTTTGTTAGTTTGTATGATATACCATCAGATATATTCGACATTAAATGACAATTTAAACTGTTTATAAAGGCTTGCTCAAGAACATTTTTCCGCTTTTGCAAGGCACAATAGTTTAACCTTTGAGTAAATAATTTAATAAACAAAATATCATTTCCAGCATTTTGTGATATCCAAGTTTGATCCAAAACATAAAAAAATGGAAGGTGCTTAATTTTACTGGCCCATTTAAGTTGTTTAAGCATAACAAATTATTACAGGTTATCTGGTTGGTGGCATGCTGAGAAGTTTCACCAGTATTTTATGCAGTCAGCCACACAAGTTACAAAATAAGGACACGTCCACATTCACCAAAAGCAGAGAAATGTGGATTATTTTGCGGTAAAGCATATTAATATTAAGTTTGCAAAACGGATTTTTTGCTAAATATTCGTAGCCCTAAAATCCTGATGAATAACATAAAACGGACTTAACCAAACTATTAGATAATTTAAATATGTATAATATTTAATAACTATATAGTATAAAGATTCAAGTCATAAGCTTTTAAATTAAATTAAACTGAATGAGAAAATATAGAACAGAAAAGAAACACTAAACCATATAAATCAAGATTGATCAAAGACAAATGAGAAAAAAATAGAATAAAAATGAAACAATATAAAATACAAATCAAGACTTTATATATTTACATAAAAAGGATGTATTGGGTTGGTAGTGCCTTGATGGTTTGCATTGTAGCCAGGCGCGCTTGCCGTAGTCTGGTTGATCACAAATAAGAGAGAGAGAGAGAGAGAGAGAGAGAGAGAGAGAGAGAGAGAGAGAGGGAGGGATAGAGAAACGAGAGACAGAGAGAGAGACAGACAGAAAGAAAGAGAGTGAGAGACAGAGACAGAGACAGAGAGACAGAGAGATACAGAGAGAGACACAGAGAGAGAGACAAAGAGACAGAGAGACAGAGACAGAGAGAGAGAGAGAGAGAGAGAGACAGACAGAGAGAGAGAGAGACAGAGAGAGAGAGAGAGAGAGAGAGAGAGAGAGAGAGAGAGAGAGAGAGAGAGGGAGAGATAGACAGAGGCAGAGACAGAGACAGAGACAAAGAGACAAAGAGACAGAGACAGAGACAGAGACAGATTGTGCATAATCATGCTAGATATTTCTTATACAATTTATATTTGCTTTTGGTGATTATTTATCCGCTCCACCTCTATCGCCACGACCAAACTATGTGGTCTACTCCAAACTCGCCTCGGGTATATCCTGACAGTGTTTATGTAACGTGTATGTTTGGTTAGCCTGGATTATTGGTGTAATAAGGTGACCGAATGGGGTGTTGCGTCATTTTATTACACATTCCAGGTTATACATGTGTATGGTACCCAGTTACATGCTGGTTTAGGAAGATATCGGAATTAATCGGAGAAGAAACATCGTCCTACCTTAAGAAACGCCGCCGCAGTCTTCAGTATTGATATAAACATTCAAGGCCGCGTATTTGCTACGTTATAGAATCGTATTTTGGAAGACATCGGAATAAATCGGAGAAGAAAAACCGTCCTACCCTAAGAAACCGCGGCCGCAGACTCAATATTGATAAAAACATTCAAGGCCGAACATTTTCTACGTTATAGAATCGTATTTAGGAAGACATCGGAATCAATCGGAGAAGAAACACCGTCCTACCCTCAGAAACTGCGGCCGCATAATTATTATTTTTATTTTTTTTTATTTTTTTTTTTTTTGAATGGGGTTTAACGCCATTTTCAACACATTTCAGGTTATATATGGCATATCCAGTTTTACTGGTGGAGGAAGACCTCAGACTGAGTCAGACTGAGTAGAACCACCGTCCTTCCGCAAGTAACTGGAAACTTTCTCACATAAAGTTTTTGGAGCGAGCGGGACTCGAACTTACGACCATAGCGGTGAGAGGTAAATGATCTTGAGACGGCGCCTTAGACCACTCGGCCACGGAGGACCCTCCGCATAATTAAAATTCATATAAACATTAAAGGCCGCGCATTTCCTACAGAATCGTATTTAGGAAGACGACGGAATTAATCGGAGAAGAAACACCGTCCTACTCTAAGAAACCGCGGCCGCATACTTAATATTCATATAAACATTCAAGGCCGCGCATTTTCTACGTTACAGAATCGTATTTAGGAAGACATCGGAATAAATCGGAGAAGAAACACCGTCCTACCCTAAGAAACCGCGGCCGCAGACTTAATATTCAAGGTTACAAGTTACAGAATCTTGTTTAACGTTGTTTTTACAACAGCTTATATGTTATGTTATTGTGGAATATCCAGTTTCATATTGAATTTTATTTTCCTTATTTAAATGCGCTTTATTTCTATTTAAATGGAAGAAGTATTGATGCATTTTGAACATTTTAAGATCAGTGTCATGTTTGAATTGCGAATTTAGACAAAAGAATGTTAAGTATGTATATTTGTTTCGGTAAGCTTAAAGCAACACATCCACGTTTAAACTTTTTTAAAAAAATTTTCAGTTGAGTTGTGAGCACATTTCCCATACATAAATATATGGTCAGTGAGCTGTATATGTGCTAACAAACACTATCCAGAACGCTTTAGAATTATAAAAAAAGATGTTCAAATTATAAAGCGTGACAAACGCTTTATAAATTATTTTTAAATTGCCGAGGATTCCAACTTGGCTTCAAATTGAATTATGCGAGTCGTATTAAAAAACTTCACGTTTTAGTACGTAGTGTACTTTACCTGTCTTGAAAGTCATTTTGACAATTTTTTTTGACTCGGGTGAGTTACAGGCTTGTTTTATAAAGTGTTAGTCACGCATTATAATTTGGGCATCATTTTGTTCGGGATTATGTTTATATGCTCATATACAGCTAATTGATCATATGTTTGTATGGGAAATGTGCTCATAACTCAATTAAATTTTTTTTTTAAAAGTTCAAACGTGGATATGTTGCTTTAAGAATAAGGAACAAAAATTTAAGGTTGGGTTACACCTTAAGCACGTTACACAAAATGTGATGATTTAATGCATGTAATACGGGGTGTAAAACGGGGGCTTTCCGTTTTATTGTTGGACCTGAGGATAGAGATGACATATCATGAACTCCAAGTTTATATTTACATATCTTAATTTTTATATACTGCTTGCGCAGACAGATGTTAAAAACAGACTGTCGTACATAGGAAACTTTGGAGTTTTGTGCTCAGTCCTCGACATGATGTACCAGAATTGAATTGAATTGAATTGAATTGAATTGAATTGAATTGAATTGAATTGAATTGAATTGAATTGAATTGAATTGAATTGAATTGAATTGAATTGAATTGAATGTTATTCGTTTCGACCGTAACACGACTGCTTCAGCCAACTGTATAGTTTGTAGAATTTAATTATTTAGATTAATCTATTGAAAAAGACGAAAAGTAATTCATCTAAATCAAACACATGCTATTTATGACAAAATGATCGATAACTTTTGTAAACATATATCCGTTTTATTATGTTTTTTTTCTCTACACCACAATGAATCCATTTTGTACTACGACAGGAATTTGAGCCGAACTTGATACAGTTTAGAGAAAACGATAATCAACACTCACGAGAACTTGATATGAAAAACGCAACACAGGAAGATACATGATATACAGGGGAATGCATAAAGTGATAGCAATATATGAGGTACCAAGTTATTCAGGCGCACTTCAGATAAGCAATTACATCGACAGAAAATAACAGCTGAAGAATTCGGATGCCACGAATAATCTGTAATGTGTTGGAAATAGCGTTTAATATTAGATAGCATGGTTATATTTAGATATCATAGTTATATTAGATACCATGGTTATATTTAGATATCATGGTTATATAAGAAATCATGGTTATATTAGATACCATGGTTATATTAGATATCACGTTTATATTTAGATACCATGGTTATATTATATAACATGGTTATATATATAAGATATTACGTTTACATTTAGATACCATGGTTATATTATATAACATGGTTATATAAGATATTATGTTTACATTTACATACCATGGCTATGTTAGATACCATGGTTATAATAGATATTATTGATATATTAGATATCACGGTTATATAAGATATCGTAGTTATATTAGATATCACGGTTATATGGTTATATTTAGATACCATGGTTATATTAGATAACATGGTTATATTAGATATCACGTTTATAATTAGATACCGTGGCTATGTTAGATACAATGGTTATAATATATATCATAGATATATTAGATATCACGGTTATATTAGATATCGTAGTTATATTAGATATCACGGTTATATGGTTATATTTAGATACCATGGTTATATTAGATAACATGGTTATATTAGATATCACGTTTATAATTAGATACCGTGGCTATGTTAGATACAATGGTTATAATATATATCATAGATATATTAGATATCACGGTTATATAAGATATCGTAGTTATATTAGATATCACGGTTATATGGTTATATTCAGATACCATGGTTATATAAGATAACATGGTTATATTAGATATCACGTTTATAATTAGATACCATGGTTATGTTAGATACCATGGTTATAATAGATATCATAGATATATTAGATATCACGGTTATATTAGATATCGTAGTTATATTAGACATCACGGTTATATGGTTATATTTAAATACCATGGTTATATAAGATAACATGGTTATATTAGATATCACGTTTATAATTAGATACCATGGTTATGTTAGATACCATGGTTATAATAGATATCATAGATATATTAGATATCACGGTTATATTAGATATCGTAGTTATATTAGACATCACGGTTATATGGTTATATTTAAATACCATGGTTATATAAGATAACATGGTTATATTAGATATCACGTTTATATTTAGATACCATGGCTATGTTAGATACCATGGTTATAATAGATATCATATATATATTAGATATCACGGTTATATTAGATATCGTAGTTATATTAGACATCACGGTTATATGGTTATATTTAAATACCATGGTTATATTAAATATCATGGTTATATTTAGATACCGAAAATAACTTGTGACTTCGAACTGTATGTATGTACAAATGTATGTATAAAACTGTTTTATCTTCTGCCAGGTATTCGTTATCTCATCTGGTTTAAATGTCCTGCTACAGTAGGTTTAAATAAAAACATGTTTGCCACTTTAGTGTATGTTTTATATATATGTCAATGTATATATCTATATATCTATATATTTATAAATATAGCTATATAATTATCTATAGATCTATATATCTATTTATTAATATTTGTTTTATTAATATGTCTATATATCTATATATCTTTTTTATCTATATATCTATCAAATTGATATTTATATGACTTTATATATATATATATATATATATATATATATTATGTCACCAAATATTTTTGCCTTGATTATTTATATGTTCCTTGTATGCTATGTGTAAATATATGTTTAATAACATGTGTTTAAACTAAACTATATATTCAATATATAAACCACATATGTCACATATACACGTAAATATATATATATATTTACCTTTGATAACGTATATTCATATCTCCTTTTAATTAATATATTAAACTCTACATAAGCAATTAACACAATCGCCAATTAACTGAATTTAACAATCAGCAGCGAAAATCACCGCTTCACCGTCTTCTTCTTATGCAGCACGGTGCTCAGTGTAGTAGATATTTAAAACTGAAAAAAAACTATGGAGGTCAAGTTCTCTATCAACACCATAATCCATTAATACTCTAATCCTGTCATTTAATCTTAGGAACTAATCTGACACCCGGCGAAATTTATAATATATCTTACTGACCGCTCGGTGATTGTCAATTTTTCATTATTATATTTCAACTAACACTTCGACACCGATTAATTCCATCCATTTAGCTCCTTTTGTATGGGGCGAATGTGCCCAGCGTGGCGAACGCGACTATTAAACTGTTCTGCGGCTATTGTCAATTTAAACATTTAAATAGGTGAACGTAAATCTGTTATAGATATGAAATTGGGTAGAAAAGTGTACGCCGTAAACTATATAGTCAGGTAGAGCCCCACTCTTTAAACCTATCGGATTTTAATTACAGTGGCGAACTGCTGTACTTCTATTTTTTTTCACAGTATGCAGCAGCTATCGTTATTAATTGAATTAATTGAATGAAATTATTTCCGACAAAATGTTTATAATTGATAACTATAGCGTATTAACGAAGAAAAGTTTTCTATGGATTGAAATGTTCCGTTCATATCACTTTTTTAAGGCTTTAAAGAGAAGCCTGGTAAATCTGCACATTTCACAGCTATGAGCAAATTATGATGACACTTGGGCAAACAGTTTCAAAGAAACGGCCAAGTAAACCACTTCTAGGTGTCAAGGTCATCTAAAAAATTGCTTCACGTTTTTTTTGTTAATTTATCTTTTTTTGTTTTTTTTGTGTGTGTGTGTTTTATTCAGTGTTTTTTCGGGGGTGGGATGGGAGTTGTTATATACCAGTACAATAATCGACCCAGAGGGGATGGTCAATCAAACAAATCGAAAATCAAATTATGCGATTGGTACTGGTTGCTTTGTTGTCATTTTCCATAGACAAGCTAACGATGTCAAAATGAGCACTACATTGTATTTACTTGGACAAACAATGGCACGTGACCAGTGGGCGGAGCAATAGTCGTTCTCGCATCAGGTCAATCATAAGTCAAGTTGTGTGACTTTGAGTCAAAGATTGAAATGAATGGAACTAATCGCACACAAAAAACCCCCACAATACTACTACTAATAATAATATCTTTAAGTTAGAAAGGTTCAACACATCCATAGACATATTATATAAAATGCAAATCTAAATACATTATTTCAATGTGGCCTTCAAAGGTACAGGTACGTGTTGCAAAGGAAACGCGCAAATTACACGATTCTTTATCTGGACCAAAATCCTCCCCACGGGGATATGCTGAATCTGTTATCATTTGACAAAATAAAGGCCCAGTACAACTATACAGTTAAGAAATCTCAAACAAATAAAGTTAAAAATCTGAAAGCTTAAAGGATACACAGTGTTAAGTCATGCAAATAAAACGCATCTTGTACTTAGAGACATAAACTATCATATAAACAATTATAAACAAATACAAATACAAACTCTATATTATAAATGTAGGCCATCGGCCCATGAATCAACTACACTTCAATTATATTAAACATGATTGAAGTGAGTGAAAATTACAGTTTGTAAGTTATTACATAATTTTAGCAGAAAACAATCAATATTACACACGTTCAAATTAATTCACTCATTATTTAATTTTCGGCCACCTGGCTTTTATCAAAATTGAAAATCAATATAAGTTCACAAAATTATTGCCAGACTCTGTAGATATCTTGCCAATACTGTTCTTAATCTAAAAGCACAGGTATTTAGCAACATTAATACTTGTACTGGTGTATCTGCTGTGATAATTGAGTAAATTAAATATGTGTGTGAATGTATTATCCAGTTGGCAATCAAATATATTAAAATGAATAATTGATCATATGCAGGACATTGAAGATAAAAAGATGAAATCCGTCTTCAACAATAAATATATTTCTAATTAAATGAGTAACGCGTGGTCCAGTGGTAGAGCATCGTCCCCATGCTCTGACGGTCGTTGGTTTGGTTCCCGCCCCACGGCTTAGTGTGGTGCCATTGAACAAGACTATATTTCTACATATGCTAAGTACAGGTTCTACCAAGACAGACTTGTACACGTTGTAACAACTTGTTTCACTATCGGAGTAAACTAATACAGTCAAACCTGTGTAAGGGGTCACCTCTATTAAGCAGCCACTTATCTTAAACAGCCACATTTGTAATTTCCCATTTCAATGGTTTTAGAGCAAATTAACCTGTATTTAGCAACAACCTGTCTTAAAAGGCCAATTCTGTCCATTCCCTTGACTTGATGCTCAAGACAGATTTGACTGTAAGTCTAAACTAATTTTACACATACATATTTCTAATGAATCGACATATTTCGCCATATCATAATCTACACTTCAGTCAAATTAAATTTAAAACAAGAAATATGTCACAAAAGTAAAAAAACCCACAAAAACATGACGTTGACAACAATGACATATGGAAATTAAACATCACAGCAAACCGTAATTCCCACCGCATGAATGAACCAAGGTACAGAAATCTGACCCGGGTAACGCGAGATAGCATCATCAAGAGGGTGTGAAACATGGCCATATATGTTTCCTATTTATGATTTTTTTACTGTCAATTCATCCAACCTGGTTGAAGATGTAAATGAAAATGTTAGGATTTTTTTTTTTAATATTAAATTTGATAAAATCGGCAATGACAACAGACGGTGTCTTCATATTGGTAAAAGTGTATTTTCTTCCATTAATGCTTTGCACCCATTACATGATGGGTACAATGAATTGTATATTAATGATTGCTTAGGCGTAAGTCCACCGTTGATGTGTGTTCTTTATTCTATAGTAAATAACAAAAAGTTTGCTGGCGTGTCATTCATAAAGAGATCCAAATGGAAAAAGTCAAACTTGCGTTTTATTGTCATTCAACCTCTGCACTACCAAACTATGACGAGAAAAGCATTATTGGCCATATTTTTCGGTTTAGTGTGTAGACTGTTGACAAAGTGAAAGTAGACTTCAGAAATCATGTATTCATAGCCAGGCAATTTTCTAAACATCATCTTTTTTATAAATTCACAATTCCAACATGACAATGCTTTCAAAATGTTCAAACTACACCAATAATGTCATCCAAATAAAAAAAGTGCAATAAAATAGGGAAAATACATTTGCAAAAAAGAAGAAACAATGATTATGTGTAACCGCCAGCATGCAAAACATTGGTGGTATCATGACTGCCAAGTAAGCTTAGATCATATATGAAATCGATATCGAGTCCGAATCAGTACTGAGTGTTGTTTTTAGAGGTCATCGGGTCGAGCCTGCGATAGAAACTGCGAGCGGCCAACACTCTACTAATATTTATTACACTACCGCCGCAGCGATTGGAATTTGAATTGATAGCTTGATGTTTCTGCAGAAGTGCTCATTTGTCATTTAATTTATTAAACCCACTAGCAATAAAATGCTGTTGGAGACTCTTGTGTGAATATCATGTCATAAATAACTTTATCACACACCTTACAGTGCAGGAATGTAATAAACCCATGACAGTTTTTAATGTAACATCGTTCGGTGTTTTCCGTATAAGTCGCCTGTCGTACGTAAAATGCCGAACTACTTTCCGACTTCCCCGAACATATATAAATAAGGTCGATTTGCAGTTATTATGAGACTACGTCATACGACGGATGACGGAAACAAATATTACGGATGTTTCTCGTTCCTTATAGGCAACATATGTTAAACAAATGGTAAGCGTACTATGGTTTTTGGTTATGTGATAAAATAACCTTACATTCGTGCTCGTTTATTATCTAACTCATTTGCAAAAATGATATAACGCTCGGCAAAGCCTCGCATAACATATTTTTTGCCAACTCGTTTAATAAATTCAATGATTAACGAACACTCATGTAAGATATTTTATAATTGTGTACATTGTGTACATTGACATTGTCACGTGTCATACACGTGTAATTGTATACAGTTACTGAAAGGATAAAAAATGCCGAGTGAATTTCAGAGCCACATTATCAAAGAAATGTAAGCGATATGTACAGATTTAAATCAAGTCTATAAAAGGTAGTTTGTTTTATGAGCAACTTTGTGAATAATAATGATCTTATTCATAAAGTTATTAATGAAATGCCTTGCATTTCTTTATCTTTTCAATACAAATACATTAGTAACTAGTTAACTATACGTCGCACACCACTATCACATTTCTCTCCTATAGGACTCCAGTGTGACATTTATGTCCAAAACACAGTGAAAAAAAAAAATTATGCAGCATGTGTCTGGGCTAAAATTCTTCACTGACCAGGTTTTGTTTTTCTTTTAAATTCAATGGTTTTGTGATACCTATCAATTTCAAGAGTATTAATATGTCAACTATTCGCCAACGATGCGGTACGAACCAACAATTCTAAAATAACACAGAATTGTCCAGAAAGCTGGTATCAGCATCAACTTTTAAGTGGTGATTTCTAAAGTACTGATCATTTAACACATGATAGGAAAAAATAAATCGCTGCAAGACAAAGTCCTGAAAAAAAAAGAAGAAAAAGATAACTAAAGTTTTTCTTCTACCTCGTTTATCTGTAGGTCCGGAGTACTTAATAGCGATAATAGTGGTGTGAGACCTAAAGTGACATGTGCATAATATACATGACAAAAAAAAGCATAACATAGACAAGAAAAAAATAGCACCCTACCCAACCGGCCTATAGGTTATCTACAATTAAAGAATGGCACATCAATTCGTTATATAGTAAAGTTAATAGGTATGTTATTTGATTATGTAATGGTTCGTTACACACTTGCAGACGCGGACAAAGAAAACATACTTTGGTACAAATGATAAGCTTTTCGAACGCATAAAAATACGTAACAATACAAAAAGGGATATATTTTTTTCCATTTTTTTTTCGATAATGATTGACAAATTGGATACAATTCATTATATATAAGTATAGATATGTAAAATGGTCATTATAAGTATCAACTTAATAGTTGAATGACGTCATTCGCTAAATACAAGACACAATTATGTACGAAAACAGTCTTAAAAGCAATTTTATATATTTATTGAGAAAAAAACACTACACGTACATTTGACAGTGAATTGTTTGACAAAACATTTTAATTTTGAAACTTCGGTTTATTTTATACCTATAGCTCAATATACAATTATACGTTGTATTCTGAACTATAAGCTTTATACTGAGCTTTATACCGAACTTTACGTTGTATAGTGAACTGTACGTTGTATACTGAACTGTACGTTGTATACTGAACTGTACGTTGTATAGTGAACTGTACGTTTTATACTTAACTGTACGTTGTATACTGTACTGTACGTTGTATAGTGAACTGTACGTTTTATACTTAACTGTACGTTGTTTACTGTACTGTACGTTGTATAGTGAACTGTACGTTGTATAGTGAACTGTACGTTTTATACTTAACTGTACGTTGTTTACTGTACTGTACGTTGTATAGTGAACTGTACGTTCTATAGTGAACTGTACGTTTTATACTTAACTGTACGTTGTATACTGTACTGTACGTTGTATAGTGAACTGTACGTTTTATACTTAACTGTACGTTGTATACTGAACTGTACGTTGTATAGTGAACTGTACGTTTTATACTTAACTGTACGTTGTATAGTGAACTGTACGCTGTACACCGAACTTTACGTTGTATACCGAACTTTACGTTGTATACCGAACTTTACGTTGTATACTGAACTGTATGTTGTATAAACCGCGGCGTGGTCTAGTGGCAGAGCGTCCGCCTCGCATGCGGAAGGTCGTGGGTTCGATCCCCGGCCGGGTCATACCAAAGACTTTAAAAATGGTACTAGAAGCTTCCTCGCTTGACGCTCATCATTTAGAGGAGAGTTCTAGGGCTGGTCGGCCCGGTGTCAGTATAATGTGACTGGGTGGGGTATCATACATTGTGTCTGCGGCATGATACTCCAGTGTGACAGCGCTCAGAATACTGTCTCAAGTAAACACAGTCGCGATATGACTGAAAAAATGCTGAAAGCGACGCTAAACACCAAACAACAACAACTACCAAACAACAACAACTATACATTGTATACTGAACTGTACGCTGTATAGTGAACTATTTACCGAACTTTATGTTGTATTCTGAACTTTACGTTGTATACTGAACTGTACGTTGTATAGTGAACTGTACGTTGTATACTGAATTGTACGTTGTAGACTGAACTATGTGTTGTGTACTGAAATATACGTTGTATACCGAACTGTACGCTGTATACTGAACTACACGTTGTAGATGAAAATTAATTTATCTGAACACAGAAATATCTCGTTGTGTCTGTTACCGCCGTAGATTAGGAGAAGAGACCCGGTACTGCTCGGGGCAACGATGAGTCTGCCAGTTCAGTGTTAATATAAAGATCTGCAAGTCACTTAAGTAAACATACACACATACCGGTGTATCCAGTATCTGAACGGTCAATTATGTGACATTTTTTCCTACTGTTTAGCATTTACTGTTTTTCAAAAGGTGTCTTTTTTTAATATATGTATTACATAGTTCAAAGTGCAAAACATACTGTTACTGTTACTGTTACTGTTACTGTTACATTTAACACATGAACAGAACAGAACAGAACATATCAGACCAGATCAGATCAGATCAGATCAGATCAGATCAGATCGGATCAGATCAGATCGGATCGGATCGGATCAGATCAGATCAGATCAGATCGGATCGGATCGGATCGGATCAGATCGGATCGGATCGGATCATATCGGATCGGATCGGATCGGATCGGATCGGATCGGATCGGATCGGATCGGATCGGAACGGGAACAGAACAGAACAGAACAGAATTTTAACTGTATACAGTTTCTCAATAGGAACAACTACAAATTACATACATATACAAATACATGTGATAGTTGTTTCAAATAATACAATCTTTACATCGCTGTCTTATGTTACAGTAAGGTTTCTTATATGAAAGTTTGATGGATTGAACCAAAAAACGTGTTCAATTAAATATTTACACGTAGTTTGAGGATGAAATCAAAGTGCATTATTCAGCGGTATTGCATTTCTAATTTAAGATGCATCTGCAATGAATTTACAAAGATGTAACATATTCTTTCTTTTATGATTTTAATAACTTTAAATCTTTAAACATGTTACTTTCGTTTGTATTGTATTTTCAAAGAGCAAGCATAGAATGATTTCCAACGCCGCAAATAAATACATGTGTGGGTGTTTACCGAACTTGCCCCGGGGCTGGACCAGCCCTGGTAAACAATTATTTGTGTTATAGTAGTGTTAAATATACGTTATGATGTGATAACAATGACATTGCGTAGTCGGAACATCTTTTTATAATAAACTCATCCAGGCGTTCTGAGCTGCGTGTGTGTTTGCGTGCTTGATTGCGTGCGTGTGTGCGTGTATGTATGCGTGCGTGTTACTTCATTTATAAGGCAATCAATTCAACCATGTCGTTTAATAATAATAATAATAATAATAATAATAATAATAATAATAATAATAATAACAATAACAATAACAACAATAATAATAATAATAATAATAATAATAATAATAATAACAATAACAATAATAATAACAATAATAATAATAATAATAATAATAATAATAATAATAATAATAATAACAATGCCGAGTCAAATTGAATTGCTGCAGACCGAAGGCCATGAAACGTTACAGACAAAAGGTAGTGTAAAGTTTAAACGTACTTATTTAAAGAGACTTTTTCATGACCTTGTTTGTACTCCGTAGTAGTAAACATATCGTTATAAAATGAAAGTCACGAAAGTGATCAGTGTAATGTTTATACCGAATACAAAACATTGTAATATTATCTTCGTCTCTGGTGATCGCCTGCTTACTCATGATGAACACAAACTTTTACAACGCTCGTCCGTGACCGCTTTAATCCACGTGAACATATTCAGAAAAAGTCGCATTATTTTTTGTCGGTCAATTGTTTAACAATTAAATCTGTATTACAGTTAAATGAACTGATCGCTGAACTTTGAGCCTATGTGAATAGAACGGACACGTGTTCTGCTTTCTGTGGGAAAACTTTGGATCCTGTACAAATAACGCTCAATGCCTACCAGTGAAAACAAGCTGGCTGCTTTTAAAAAGCATACAATGGTTAGGTCTTATAAACGATTTTGCAATTAAAGTGAATGAATGTGTAAGTTTGGTTCCTTGTACAGGGTACTAAATACACGGGTGATTCCAAATCCTGACAAGGTTCCGACTGACACAGCGAATTCCCGGCTCCAAGTGTGCCCGATAGTAACTTTGATGTTTAAATGTACTGATATCAATCATTATGTATTGCCATTTGCATATTTAGAAAAAAAAATATATTGTCTAACGTATTAACTGCTATGTTCTATACACTTTTCTACTGTAATAATAATATATTTTAATTCGTATCCATATTTTAAATTAATTTGTGGATATATCATTTTTAAAAACAACAGTTAAAAATAACTGTTTTTCCAAAACTTGTGCATTCGGCGATATATCTGATTCTGACGACGTGCTGAAAATATGTCACACCGGTATTTCTGTTGTGTCGAATAAAATAAACAACTGTAGCTGTTTAATTTTGTTATTATTTTCATTGTTATGGGTTCAGCATATTATAATAATTGAGTAAACACATCGTTATTTGAAAATTATTTACATTAACTCAGTAGGAATCTGTCAGAAACGGCGATAGATTGTCAAAAAAGATAAGCTTCATTTACGCAATGAATTTTAGAAAATTCTTTGATTTAAGGCACTATCATTTTTTCCTGATTATATATGCAAAGAACAATTCACAGTTATCTCAATTAGTGCAATCAATTATTACACACACCGCATTTGAATTTTCCTCTTAGCCGGAAAGTGGTCGGAACATGACTAAGTTTTAATATCAATAGCGGTTTGTACATTCCCATGATAAACTGTTTAGAAAAACAATGGCGACCTCCATGTGGCTAATGTCGTGTTTTTAACACGTGCTCGTGACGTTTCAATATGGCAGCGCCCAGAGTCAATTTCTTAACTCGCCCTTATATACGGTTCGGTCGCTCATGCGATCTAACCATAAAACAGTACAAACTATTATACATATTACCCGAACTATGCCGGGGATTCTAACATAAATGTCCACGATCTCCGACGCTTGAACACTACACTCAAACTAGGATAGTTATTTTCAGACAGACAGGCAGGCAGGCAGGCAGCGGCAGGCAGGCAGGCAGCGGCAGGCAGGCAGCGGCAGGCAGGCAGGCAGGCAGGCAGGCAGGCAGGCAGCAGGCAGGCAGGCAATGCGGTCGGGCTGTTTGAAAGAAATAATTTCAAATACTTGCCTTATTTATATAGTTCACTTATTGTCCGTTGGGTCGGGTGTGTCAATACATTTTAATATCATCTTTTCATGTTAAAAAATGCTGTTAATCGCTGTGTGGTTTCAGAGTATCACATAAGTGATAGCAATGATAGTACCACTGTTGCCCATGCATGTTGAAGAGGCGACATAATGGGTACCAGGGACTATATATTCCACTGAAGCACTTCTGCTTTGTCGGTTTCAATGTTCTAGGTCCATTCTGCACATTGATCTGTGATGCATTATCAGTATTTTTGTTAGTATGTTGTTAACTAGTTATTATTGTATATTGAAAGTGAGACTGGTAATTATCTATCTTCAAGTTGGAGACATATAATCTTTATTTGTTGGTATGCCGTAAAACCAACATTAAACATTCGTTCGCTCTCTCATTCACCCACATACTCATTCGCGCACTTATTCACTCACTATCTCAATAGCTCTCACTCATAATTCATTAAAGTACAATCAAAACTAGGGTGACACCACTAAATTCATAGGAAAACGGTCACTGATTTTCTAAATATACTTAAATGTTAATACAGCAAAAAAAAAACGCTATAGTTCATAGGTGTAAAGATTAATCATACGTACGAGCACGAGTAAAAAATGATCGAACATGTTCGTGATCCCCTTTAAGTATCGGAATTTCCAGAATGTGGACTCGTCATTTGAATTATCAATTTATTATTTTTTTAAATTTAAGGGATTCACATCAATCTTAAAGGGTACAATGTACTATCGAATATTACTCATGTAAATGCACTGAATCAATCTGTGAACGTAAACTAACATACAGATTTGTATATACA
The DNA here is from genome assembly GCA_029582155.1 of Panopea generosa. Lineage (NCBI taxonomy): Eukaryota > Metazoa > Mollusca > Bivalvia > Adapedonta > Hiatellidae > Panopea > Panopea generosa. The sequence goes on along the minus strand of CM055912.1, from coordinate 9,947,533 downwards.
ACTAATTAAAACTTCATGTTACCATTAACTAATGGCGTCCAGTTACCTTTAAAAATATGAATATGTTTGTGTGGAGTTTGAGATATTTCTTCAGCAGCATTTCCGTTATTTATCGGCAGTCAGTGCCTTTAATCATCGTTCCTTGGATTCTTACCAGTGACTGGGACCGGGCGGGGATTCGAACCCACGGTTTGACATGCAGACGCGTTACCGATTAAGCAGCTGGCCGAGTTCGGTTAAACATATCAGATAAGAAAATATTTCAAACAATCAAATTGATATTCCCTATGATTTCTTTCTATCACATCGATAATAACGGAGCGCTTGGTCACATGGTCCAGTGGACTTATGGTCGGAGGGTCGTGGGTTCGATCCTCCGCCACGGCTATGTGTGGTGTCCTTGAGCAATACACTTTATCCGCATATGCTTACTACTGGTTTTAACCAGGTATACATCGAGAGTGATTGATTGATTGGTTGATTGATTGATTGATTGTTCGATTGATTGATTGATTGGTTGATTGATTGATTGATTGATTGATTGATTGATTGATTGATTGATTGATTGATTATATATTCAGCGTTAGTTTATGCCATAGAGGGCTAACAGACGACCAGTTAACCTAACTACTGTTTCCTGGGATCCTGAAAGGTTAACCAGAACTCGAGCGCACTCCATCTCCGCAAGTAACTGATAACTTTCACACTTGAATGAGCAGCAAGAGACGAATGACAATGAGACGCAATGTTGTATATCCGCAATCAATGCAATATTGTACATCAATCAATGCAATATTGTATATCAATCAATGCAATATTGTATATCAATCAATGCAATATTGTATATCAGTCAATGCAATGTTGTATATCAATCATCACTTGAATCAGCGGTGAGAAACGAATGATATTAATGACAAACGTCTTGACAAATTCGCTCGAGAATAAAATCATTTTTGTTTAGCTAAAATCAAATAACGTTTCGGACTACCTCGGAGATTGCCAGAAGAACTGACTGGTGTACGAACTCGGCCAAGATTTCATCTTTATGTATTTTATACTATTTCCAAGTTAAACTTAAATCTAATAAAGAACTAATCGTTTATCGAAAAACGTAACGATACGTTTATGAACGATGGACGACAGACGACGGACGACGCAAAAATTACATAAGAAATTTGGTCAGTAAAGCTCAAGAAAATAGGTTGGGGATATACCAAATTATTATTTGCTTGATTTTATTTCTTTTTCGTATTAAGTAATATAAAATAATTATTTTGAAATACATTTTACACATATTTGATCATATTTAGGATAAATTCGCAACTTGAATAAAAGTAAAAATTCATTGACTTCTTGAATAATTTCGATGTTTTTTTACATTATTTTAATAATTTATCGATATTTAATAGAAAAAAAATGAAGGCAAAGTTATGTAAGATCTCTTACCTATCACCGCTAAAATCATAAGTTCGAGTCCCGCTCACTCCAAAAACCTTTGTGAGAAAGTCTGCCAGTTACTAGCGGAAGTGCGGTTATTCTACTCAGATTTGTTCTGAGGTTTTCCTCCACAAATAACGTTGGATATGCCATATATAATCTGAAAATTGTTGAAAATTCCATTAAAAAAAAAAAGAACAAAAACATAGAATTAATTAAGATTGTAGCGTGTCCCTTTAAACAAAGCGCTATATGGGAGACAGATTCACAAAAGCTGTAAGCTTTCTTCTGAATCCCTTTCATAATTGTATACACATGTGTTAACTAATATGTGATATTTTCAATGTAATTGTATACTATTTGTGAATAAAATATGTTTAAACTAAAGCGCTATATGTAGGATCTGAGCCTGTATTGTAATGTACTGAATGTCCCTAATCAATCAAATAACGTAATATTGAGTCGCTATTGATCTTAAAAGACCTGTGTGTATATGCGCACAATTTGAATCAATTATTTCAAGTTAGATATACGCAAAATGGGACTGCCTGTATCAAACGGTGACCTTGACCTTTGTATATTTCACCATGTCATTGAAAAGGAACTGAGAGCGAATCGACATAGCGCATGCGCAGAATTGTCAACTCGCTCACGTTCGCAAGATAAGTTAATTCATAAAATCGTTACGTATCGTAGTGTAAGTGGTATGTAAAACACGCGACACCGATTGTCAAACCATAGTTATCTTTGAAGTGCGTAAGACAATCACGTTGTAATGACATATGGTTTGGTTATCTGACAGCGGATAAACTCGTGTGAAGGGTCTGGCAGGTCAAATTAGGTCATTGGGTGAGATGCCGACAGTGGCTGTATGTTGCTCGTCTGTTGGATAGTGAGCGTACATGCGAGCGAAATTGGAGCACAAGCAGTTTGAAACATTAAAAGAGGGTTGTTAAATATCCCCACAAAGACATATGTCGCGCAATGTAATTAAAATACATGTAATGACAGAGCGATAAGTACGAGTTGTTTAGTTATGTGATAAAAAGTACCCAACACTGTTTTATTTATATGGTTAATTGTGATAATATATAATCTCGATACCTTGACCTTAGAGTGATGTTTTCAAAATTTGGCTATAAAAATGGATTATTATTTTTTCTAAAGTCGATCCTGTGGCCTTGACATTTATGTTTAATATCATATGCATTTTGTGAAATGTGGAATATTTTATGAAACCTGAACATTTTCTGAAAAGAATGCATGTGCATGATTGATGCAAACATCACACTAAAATACCGTATGCAGGCACTTAAATATTTACTTATCATTCTAAAAAAGAAAAAGAAACTTTAAATTTGTACTATGTCCTTATGTAGATTTTCTTCGCAATGTAGTTTCGGCAATGGGTATTTTTGTAAGTACAAATGGAAACGTTGAAAGACAGGACGCTCAAAACATCATTTGAAATGTCTTTAATGTTGTAGTGTGTCACGCTCTTACATTTTATTGATGAGGTCACAACGGGGTGATATTTCAAAAGAAGGGCCCTATAGTTTAAAAGAGATATATGAAGTGTTATTGTGTCATAAAATTGCTTATAAAGACAAATCTATTGAGAACTGTGGTTCATTTAGGTCCTTTAATGTATTTGCTTGACACGTATCGGTTTGACATAAATATATGTTATAATATGGCATATAGATCTATATGATTGTACACTATATGTGGTTGAATTGTATTAGTTATAAGATATGTTAAATATTTTATAAGTCTTTGTATAGTTAATCAATATGGATTCTATTAGTGCCAACTAATGCCAATTAGCATGCACCTGTTTTATCCAGTCGTCGTTTTGATTTTCAAATGTCGTATACAACATTAGTATTATTACACATATTATGCCAGCATTCTAATTTGACCAAACATAATTAGAAAAATAATTACGTCATGAACGATCTGTTTATTACAGAAGACATCAATTTGCAACACGAAATAAACGGTGTAGTAACGGGTGGAGTGTCGTTCGCTCACTCCAGAGTCAAACTATTCAATATTTCAATAATTGACCTGACGTGTAGTGGAGCCATTCCGTGAACAAACTGTGCCATTTTTTTTTAGAAAAGTACCAAACTTGGCACAAGATAGAACAAGGTCAACTGATTTTTTTAACACCGAGACCCACTTTCAAAATGGCGGAAAATCCAAAATTGCCGCCAAGATGGCCGTTAAATTTAACAAAATCACTATTTGTCTTTATATTTACAGTAGTTAAAGGGATTATATTGGCAAGTAACACAAAAACGCTGTTAATCCAGACTTTTCCTGTATGCAGTGTGCAAAAAATAATGCTTATATATTGACGTACAGCCTTTATTTACTTGAAAATTATCAAATTAACAGTAATTGAATCAATACTGGAAAATCTTAAGGAACTTGGTTAAAAATAATAGTAAATCCGAAACAATCCCAATACTGAAAACAACACTTAACGACAGCTCCGAAAATATATGTTTCTCAGACAACGAGAAAGCAAATTGTTTAAATGAGTATTTTTGCTCTGTCTCTAACGTAGATGATAGAGGGTCAACCCTACCAGAACCGAGCATACGGACAAACAGAACAATTAACGACATAACTATATTAAAGAACGACATTGAAGATATGATTTCTTGTTTAGGTATTAATAAAGCTGTAGGGCCAGACCTAGTAAGTCACAGAATTTTAAAACTAACCAAGGGTACAATTTCAAAACCTTTATGTATTTTATTTAATAAGTCTATTCGCGAGGAATTTTTTCCATGTAACTGGAAACATGCACTTGTTATGCCCCTTTATAAGAAAGGCGATTCATCGTGTGTTAGTAATTACAGACCTATTTCCCTGTTAAGTTGTATTGGTAAACTTATGGAACGTTGTGTGTATAAGTATATATATAATTACCTTATCTCTGATAATCTTATTTATTGTAGACAATCCGGTATTTTAACTGGTCATTCCACTGTATACCAATTAATCGACATATACCATCAAATTATTAATTCAACTGACTCTAAACTTAACATTTGTATGGTCTTCTGTGATATTTATTACTATTTATTATCCATTACTATTTCTAATTTACGTAAATGATATAGCAGACAATTTATTAAGTCTTGCACGTTTGTTTGCAGATGACACTTCCTTAGCGAGCTCTGCCACAAATATATCAGATCTTGAAGGTATAATAAATCACGATCTAATTATGTTATCTGCTTGGTCAAAACAGTGGTTAGTTACGTTCAATCCCTTGAAAACTGAAGCAATATTATTCACATCAAAAAAAGTTATATACACTATTGTTTGAAAATATTCCTGTAACACTTGGGCCTTACGATCAATAATAATGGTAAATGGCACGCTCATATTGAAAACATAATACAGTCTGCATCCAAAATTCTTGGCATGATGAGAAAAGTTAAATTTAAAATACGTAGGGACTCTCTTAATCAAATTTATATATCATTTATTCGCCCAATTTTAGAATACGCCTCGGTAGTGTGGGATAACTGTACCTGCTACGAGAAAGACAACTTAAAAAAAATTCAACATGAAGCTGCCAGAATTATTACTGGCATAACAAGATCAATATCCATTTCAAAATTATATAAAGAAATTGGCTGGTTATCTCTGTCAGACAGAAGAATGTATCAAAAATTGATATTGGCATACAAAATAAAACATGGTATGACACCAAACTACTTAATAGATTTATTTCCCGATACAGTTAGTATTAGGACAACATACGATCTTAGAAACTCACAAGATCTTGATATCATTACCAGACGAACTGAGCTCTTTGCAAATTCTTTCATTCCATCAACAGTTTCGATGTGAATGTAAACAAAAACAAAAACGTGGCTTCAGAAATCCAATGTTTGTAATAAAGAGGTTATGCAATTAGACACTTTAGACGCGTATATCTCTAAGTTATAAGTGTATCTTCATGCTGGGCGTGTGTATTTAGGACAGGGAATTGACGGTAATATGCCAATATAATCCCTTTAATGATAGCTTTTTATGACTAATGTTATCAAAACATATTGATATTTGTTGAATTTAATGCTTTTATTGCGAAAGAAGATTTTAAAATATAAAAATATGCAAAATGTGGACTTAAAATCATAAAAAATAGCAAAAATTTCTATAATTTGAATATTCTATTGTAATTTTGCCTAACTTGTTCATAGAATTTTTACAAAATAATAGTTACACACTTTATAAACATATAAAAATAAAGTTTCTAATGATATAGAGCAAAACATTGTATTTGTATGCAAAAAAAGGTGAGTGGAGTAAATAAATATTAAATGTATATACATACTGATGTGACCTCATATTTACATTATTTAGCGTACTTTACCCTGTAAATTTTACGAAATGTGTTAAAGGTACATAATCAAATTTAAAAAAAATGTGAGATGTAATAGTTTTTAAGTGAGTGATATGAAAATATATATATTGGTTTAAAATGTAAAAAATACTTATTATGCCGGTATGTTTGTATTGTTTAAATGCTTTGCTGTACTGATTCATATAATATCTATGCAATACAAGTATCAAAACTCAAAAGATGAATACAGCAGATACATGTATATATACATGTATAAGTTAAGGGGTTAATTGGGTGTGTTGTCCCAAAACTATCAGTTACATTGCACAAGTTGTTGCTTATTCATTATTGCATAAATTTAGAAAAGCAAAAGCAACATTAGTTTCATGATAAACTTTTTAACAGAATGCACAATAATCATAGTCGTTTTGTCACACGTCAATATGTTGGAAGGATCAGCTACATATTCAATCATTGACAAATGAGCCATTCTACCTCAATCTGTTCGGTCTGTTCGTCAGTCAGTAAACACCACAGGGCGTATGTAAACCTTTTCAATTTCGTGCAAACTACCTTTATTGCTTGTGACCAGCCTCTAACAAATTCAATAAAACAGACCAGGTACATTCAAAGATACTAGTAGTCAGTATCGTTTGGAAAGCTTCACATTTAGATGGCTTCTTTGAACAATCTTGCCAACTGGCTTAGAGGTAATGACTGCTCTGGAAATGGCAGATAATGTATCAGAGGGCCTGGTCATTCCTCAAGGACATCCACATAAAAGAACACGTTTCGCCTATCAAGTGGCTGCTTGTGCATTTCACATACGTAGGTAAAATGATTTTGGATTAAGAAATCACAATACAGATGATGGCCGCAGTAAACGTTTTTCGTGTTGTTTATAATAATAATAATAATAATAATAATAATAATAATAATAATAATAAAGACTTTTATTAACAAAATAACTCATTTGAATAAATGCAATCTTCCATGAGACCCTCAACATATTCATAAAGTACGCGCGCGCGCGCGCGCGTGTGTGTGTGTGTGTGTGAATGTATAACAATTTTTAAATGATCTGTTACCTTTAAGTTCCGCCAGGTCGCTGTAAAAAGGCAACTTTAACTTAAAAAATGTTTCTTGTTGAACTTTTAATTTGGTTTCTTGTTGACATTTATATCATGATTTTGGTGGACGAGATAGCAAAACAGTTTGCAAATGGCAAAATTGTAGTGAACAATAAACACATTGTTATTTCTTGAGTACCAACAGACCAACCACAAGAATACAATAATACGCTTTTAAAATGAGATGGATGGATGTTGACCTAACTTCTTATATGGATGGTATTCGGGAGATGGAGAAAGCTGTTAATGATTTTTAGACGATACTGGAAATCAATAAAAAAAAAATAACATACAGAAAAGGAGCAAATGTTCAACATCACAAACAGATAAAAAATTTAATGTGTTAAAGTAAGGCCTGAAGTAAATGACCTTTGTGTGACTATGGGAGCGATGGGTAATCTATTTGTAAAACACTCCGGAGACATAATTGACACAGGCAATGATATAAGTTTAGTTTATAACAATTTAAATAGCTAGACTGCAAGTAAGATCAGAATTTATATGAATCGTTCTAGAGTCCCTTTTCTAGGAAGAACTACAGTTGATTTTGAGAGACCAGAGGATCAAGTTTGGATTCGAACTCTGGCATGAGTGGCCAAACAAGCCACTACTACCCCGCTTGCCAAGCCATGTCCGATAGGCCGATCTTGCCTAGTTTTGAAGAAAAAAACACCAGTTCCTCTCCCTCCATTAAGTGAAAGGTGTGTACCGCATTGCATGGGTCAAATCTGACCTTCAAACAAAATCCAGTGTACAACGAAGAAAAACACAATAACTATGTTTATTCTTGGTGACAGTCTTAGTGAAATTTATACCTGGAAGACATCCCAATATTTCAGTTGAAATGTGTTAAAACTAAGTATAAGTAGAGAACTCTCCGATGTAATCAGATTGGTAGGGATGAGTATGTGCATGATAATCTTTAACAGGATCTACGATAGAAAATGGGATACATAGAGAGCCATGTGAAGCTCCAAACTTTCGGAACGCATTAATTCTTGGGGTAAATGATAACAAGAGAGAATTTTCAATAATATGTAGTATGTGTTTCAAACAAGCACAGATATGGTCTTCCACTAAATGTATATGAAAGGTCATGATAGAAAGCAGTTGATACATATGTCCTGGAATTAGCCATTGATTTAAGTTGACAAACTGATTTGAGTGTGAATTGGTTTGGATTTTGGAACTGGAAAATACTTCTAGTATACAAACCGTTTCATATCAACTTGATAAAGAGAGGATGAGGTCCCTGTCAGCATTTTATTCATTCACGGTGTGTGACCAAACTTCATCATTATTTAGTGGGAAGGGAAAACTATAGAGTAGAGGAAACCGGAAACAATAAGGCATTTGCAACTATATTTACTACTGTCTGTAAAAATCCATTAAGGCGCAATGTCATTTATAGAGTGATTTATAGTTTAAGTTTAATTTACATTTACTTATTTTACTTCGATTGTGAAACAAGTTCTTATACAAATAACGTTCGAAGTCTTCCTGTGTAGAACCAGTACTAAGCATTTGCGGAAAATGTGTCTTTCTCAAGGTTACCATACATGATTGGGGTGGAGGATCAAGCCGACGACCCTGCGATCATGGGTTCAGTGCTCTACCACTGAACCACGCTCTCCACAAGTGATTTGTATTCGGCCCAACAAGTACTCCATCAAATGTAAAGGAGTCGTTAAATGAATTGTTCACACATAAAAGTGACCAACCTTTATATCGACAGCTCAGCTATAACGCACCAAACGAACATCTTGTCAGGTATTTTCATATCACCATTCCAATAAAGCAGATTAGGAAATGTATGGAAATCAATCTGATCGTCTCTCTACATGCTGACAAATCTTTAATTTGTTCTAGCATTGTCTGATGTTGGTACATAATGTCACATTGATTTACCCGACCCACTTTAAGTTGCATATAGATACAAACCTTTCCTATGCATTATTTTAGCAATTTTGTATCTTACATGTCGCCCGAGCAGTTCTTTTTGTAAAATTCGATGAAACCGAGCAAAAGTATAAAACTATATTTAAATGATAGAAATATTTGCTAATTTTGACGATCTTGCCATAAGTTTGCATTTTTCTCTCTCTTAGAATAATTTGTCGAAATAAAACCATTAAAATGATTAAATATAAGTATAATTTGATAACATTAGTCATAAAGAGTTATAAGATTTCATAAATTACTTTAAATATAAGGACGAACGTGAAATTTGTAAAATTTGGCGGCCATTTTGGCGGCCATCTTTCGATATTAAACAATCAGTTAACCTTGAACTATCTTTGTGCCAAGTTTGGTTTTCTTAAAAAAAGACATAATTCTCTCAAAATACAGCACCATATTGTCCCACTTTGGGCTGTCAATCAAACATAGATAATCCGATCACCGATCGATATTTGTTACTTCTGTAACATTTCCTTAGACAAGCTGACGATGTAAACAATACATTGTATTTACTTAAACAAACAATGCCGCGTGACTAGTAGGCGGAGCGATGGTCTTGCGCAAGGTCAATTGTATATTAACACTGTAAGAATACATATCAGACAATGTTTTTTTTGTTGTTTTTTTTTTTCAGAACGAGAAACAAATTCAGAAATGTGTTTTTTTTGCATGCGTTGAACTTTTATATATAATTTTTCATGAAATATTTACCGTAATGCTGACCTGAAAACGTTTTTTTTCCTATCAATCAAGTAGGATATTCTTAATGCTTCATTGATTCTATTTTTCAATACTTATTTGTAATTCATGTGTAAAACAACATCTACTGAAGAACTAATTGAATAGACTTCAAAACGAGTTTTCTCCATCAATAGATATAGGTACAAACACATTTTACAGTGACGGATTTGACATGATCAGCTTAAAAATATATTTTCTGATCAATGATCAATGTGACCTATTACATGGATAAACCTGACCTGTCCAGTACCGGGTATGACTTATAACTAAATTTTCATTTTAGAAAATAATTCTTGAAACTTTCACTGTTTCTTGATTGATTATCTACTTTCATCATATATTCATTTGCCGGGCCCGATTAGCTCAGTCGGTAGTGCGTCTGACTATCAATCCAGGGGTTGTGAGTTATCCAGGGGTCGTGAGTTCGAATCCCCGCCCGGCAACAGTCTCCGTGATGATTTATATACGACATTGTGTCTCAATATCATTCGTCTCTCACCGCTGATTCAATTGGGAAAGTTATCAGTTACTTGCGGAGATGGGGTGTGCTCGAGTACTGGTTTATCCAAGAAAACAGTGGTTAGGTTAACTGATCGTGTGTTAGCCCTCGATGGCATAAAAATGACGCTAAATATTCAATCAATCAATCAATCAATCAATCATATATTTATCTGCAGTGTATTGACTTGAAGAAGATCTATTTTGGACGTATGAAATAGTTTTTGTTTTAACATGGTATCATAACATGATTTGTTTTTCGTATTGTAATTCTATCAATATAATGGGTTTGTTTAAACAATATTTACAGCAGTTACAGAAGGTACAATAAGATTATGGCATTTAAACAAAGCACAAAACCATTCTAACGAAAATGTAACTATAAACAAACACAAAACAATTCTTACGGAGAAACGATTATAGATTAACATAACACCATTTTAACAAAGAAATTATTTTTGATAAACACAAAACCATTAAAACGAAGGTAAGATTTTAATATTCACAAAACCATTCTAACAAAGATATAATTTTGATATACATAAAACCATTTTAACGAAGATATGAGAATAGATAAAACTATAAAATACATAACTAGCTTATTTATATCTTTAAGGAATTATTCACTATAAGTAAAAAACAAGAACAATTATAGAAAAAAGCAGGACGGAGATAACAACAGTTTTATCATCATATTTGAGTATCGAAAAATATACGATAGTAATATTAAAACTGTAAACACTCTCTGATAAACAAATCGCTCGGAAGCTCGGAACTCAACCAACAGAGAAAAAAGTCGAATGGGTTATAATGAGTCTGGTCATGCCAGGAGTGTAGGATGGGTAGGGCAAGAAAGCATGCAAAAAACTTCACTCTCATTCCCTAGTACCGGTTTAGTAGGTATTGTAATCTTTACCAACCCTGAAAGAGTTCCTGGATTCCAAGAGATCAGAAATCATGAAATTTTAAATCCGATTTAAAGTATGGGACGACCAATAAGTTTAGATACAACATGTATTAGTAACTTGTACTTCTAGTAATTTTCGAAATCTATTATTCTTTTTTTAGGAAATCGTACACAGACTTTAGAGTAATCAATATAATGAGTGTTGTTGTTGTTGTAGTAGTAGTAGTAGAAGTAATATTAGTAGTAGTAGTAGTTGTAGTATAAGTTGTAGTAGTAGAAGCAGCAGCAGCAGTAGTAGTGGTAGTAGTATTAACAGTAGCAACATCAGTAGCTAAGCATTATTCAACCCAAATTCAGAAATTATATACCATTTAACATCATCGCCACTATCATCTGGGAGATATACAACTAAGATTGCTTAGATATTATGATTGTTGTTTCTTGTGTTGCTGTTTTGTTGTTGTTTGTTTATTCCAGTATCCGTTCATTAAATTCTTGTCTTAATCTTGTTGTTGTTCTCAACCTTCAGCATGTTATCTTTGTTCATATCTTATAACATTGTGTCTGACGAATATGATGGAGGTTTTTCATCTCCGGATTCAGGAGTGTAAGCGATGTTGTCGTGGGATATTCCTTCCTTGTTGTTATATACAAATGCGGGCTTATCTGTTTGCTTGAATGATAGAATAGTAATGGAATTCGCGTCCACCTGATGTAGTCCGAGTTTAACCTCTCCATCTTTTGTTTCTGTACCATTTTGGTAAACTATTATCTCTTCATCCTTCTCATCGTGAGAAATGTCCTGTAATGAAATGAAAACATTCATATTTATGTTCGTGACGTTATTCCCTTTAGTTGTTCGTATTTCTTCTTTCGGTACACTGTCTAACACATTCGGCTCATTACATTTACAGAGAAAGTCTATCCCAGAACCTGATATCTCCCGAATCAGGTCTATTAACCCGCAAATAAACAAAAGGGAATTCTATGCCATTCCCACAGTTCATAGCAATTGAATGTTTACTAAACTTGACGTCATTCAAACTTTCAGCTTCAGCATCTGACCAATCAACGTGTTCAAATGTGGCTTTCCCAGTATCGCTATTTAACGGACCCACTCGAGAGAGCTTGGCCCGTTTTGCAGACTATACTTATTTGTTAATGCTAAAATTTATGTAAACATTGAAATCATACGTGAGAATCCCAACGTATATTCAATAAACGGGGCATTGAATTTCTGAGACAATGTATTTTATTGAAGTTTTATTTTCTTATTTTAGTATTTTGGCTAGTGACATGCCCCACTTGGATAAACAATCATGTTCATCGGGGAATGTACTCCTGGATCTTGAAAGTAAAGCTCTTATCGTAATTTCGAAAAAAGGGACATTGGACTTTTTAAAACTACAAATTTCTTTTTACAAACGTTTTACATTTTATATTGGAGTATTTGTTTGACGAGTTTAACACTATTGTTAATGGAGGAATGTACCCCCGAATCGTAAAAGTAAAGCTCATATCGTAGTTTCCAAACAAGAGACATTGGAATTGTTATAACTACAAACATGTATATCATTCCACAGACGTTCTATATCCTATATTGTAGTATTTGTTTGACGAGATAAAAATATTGTTAATAAGGTTGTGTGTACCTCCGGATCCTGGAATTGAAGCCCACATCGTAGTTTCTCTCTGATACTTTCTGGTAGACAGCAGAATAATCTGTCAAAGAACGGAATCAGATACTTTGGGTCAATCTCGTCTGGGCTCATCGGTCCTGGAATCACATTCAATGCAAGTCTTATTTTTTTTTAATTACATTGAATAATCTAAATGTAGAAAACTATAAATGAGACCTTCTTTGCTACTTGCAAGTACATAGCACCAAACCTACATATATTTCAAATAAAAATAACATCAATAAACAAAATAATACATTTACTTGCTGAAAGAGGCTTTAATGATAATAATTAATTTATTAGACAATTTTTGAAAATTGAATTTCTTACCTTGCACAAGGACATAAGGTGAATGTGGTATAGTGTGATGCATTTCCTTATAACTTACCTTGCTCAAGGATATAAGATGAATGTGGTGATTGTGGTAATACCCAATATACAACATTTACAGGGTTTACCAAAATTAATTGAAGATTTTGAGTCTGGATCTAATTTTCAGACATAAAATATTGATGAATTTGAACCACTTTGTGTACTGATTTTACTCTTTTAATTTATTTATCAATCTAATAACGGTGATTCTTTCTTTTTGTTGAATGGAAAACAAAAGTTATAGTTTTTCATACATGACGGCAATTCGTAAAGCAATGAATAGTACATGTACTAACAACTAAATGCTTAATTAAATTAATGTTCTTGCAACAATGATATGTGGCGTATTTCCCGAGCAAACTAGATTTAACCAAAAAATAATGACTGCTGTTTCAGACAATATAAAATTTCTTATCCATGATAGAGTTCCCAGATATTCTTAGATGGGTTCAATGAACTGTTTATATATGGAAATGCAATTAAGTTCAATAAAATTATAATTACAGATATAATTGTTCGTATAATAGAATCTTTATCATAAAGGGTTTTGACTTATTAAAATCCGTTATATTCTTCTTTTATATATATATAAAACGTTTAAATGTTTAAATGACCTATTGAGTAAGTAGGAGCTAACTCTTTCTTTACCACATAGGAAATACCAATGAAAGCAAAACGCTTTCATAAAACCACGCAGCGTCTATTATTTAACGATGTTTTATTGGCACGGAATATTCAACAATAATACAACCAATATACCAACACATTTATTCAACTGCTTTACAAAAAAAAACTGCTTATGTCAGCGTTATCAAGCTTAATCACCGTAAAGTGGTCGTCCAGTTTCTATTCTTCATGTATTTTATGTATAAAACTAAGCAAACAATAAAAAATATACTATCGGCATTTTATTATACTATATTTGTTAAATGTTGCAAGGACTACAATAATATGAATCACAATTGGAAAGGCGTATGAACATTTATTAAAGCCTTGTTACATGTATCAGTACTTTGAGTAGTGATTTCTGGTAGCGAGGGTTGAAAATCACTACACAGTTACGCCCCTTTTTTCCCACGGTAGCAATATGCTTACTCTTAAAAAATAGGCATAATTTATGTACTTTGGTTATGAAATATTTTCAAAATGGTTCATAGTGGCTGTGATTTCTTACTGCAGATGAGTAGAGCATGATTGTATTTATGAGCATTTGAGGACTTCTTTTTTTCAAAAAAGCTTAGGGTGTCACTGCAACCTCTTTAAAAGAAACAACGTGGACAACCTACCAGTTATTGTGCATTTTATGTGAGTGTACATTCCTGCTATGAAAAAAAAAAATACTTTAAAAAAATTCTATGTGGAATTCTTTTTTCACCAGTGAAATCCTAGACCTTATTTTATATAGAACAAAGAACAAAATTCAACATTGTAGTGAGACATATAGGACTTCCTTATTCCGTTTTATTCGGGCCCTCACCTGTTAAAAAGCTGAGAACCAGGCCCACAATGACAGCAGTAGCAGCGCCAATAGACGGGTACCACAAATACGACACGGTGTATAGCTTCTGGACAGCTGACCTACAAGTTAAACACGACAAAGCAATTGATAGTCAAAGTAGTTCCATGCTAACGGGTGCCTGATAGAGCTCGTCTTGTAATTGAACACGTTTATGTCATTGCTACTTTATTTTTCTGTTAATGTGTTGCTAGAGAATATTACTAATGGGTGACTATATTCCACCATAACCGTTGTTTAAATAAAATATACTTTAAAGTAAAAGGCACCAAATTGGTTAATGTTCATAGTCTCTCGTAAACTAGCGATTATACAATATAAAAAATATTTTTATTTCGGTTTTAAACATCTTTTATTTTATAATTATAATACCAAACTTTTACTGCCAGGGTAGTAAATATTTGTAAGAGGAGACTATCATATTACAACACTACACTCGGTTATCTGCTTATGGTGAATTAACACAGATCCATGTTTATAGAGTGCATCTCCCTCGAATTCCAAGTTTTTTGGCATTTGGAGTAAAAAAAAAAGATTTAAATTGCATATAACAAACACTATTTGGAAAATATATGTTGTCAATTAAATGCATTATCAATAATCTAATAGTATGTAACATTATAACAAAACAATGCATTGATGATTGTGAAATTTTGAAAAAGTGGTCTCTTATTTGAATCATGTACTGAATTATATAAAACCTGCCCCCAGAGCCGTCTTGCGGCTTTTATATGGCATTTGGGGCTTTAAGTCTCACTTTCTTCCAACATAAGATTCGGTCCTCCCTGTTCTAAACTGTCTGTAAAATAATGTGTATTTTCTAATAAGAGTGACGATTACTTTTAAAAAATGAATATTTGAGCTTCGTGTATTGCATGACAGACTGCTTGTTGTTTTCTTTTGGTCTCTCTCTGTGAATGAGTCCTTTTATCAACTATTATTACAACGAAAGCCGATTTACACCAGCTTCGAAACTTTTTTCAGTATCGTTTCCACATTATGTGTTAAATTTATGACTTTATTGCTTCATTGTTAAATATATGCTATATATATGTACTTTACGTATATGTGATTGAAATATTATTAAATCAAATATTAGTTAAATCATCCAAAATATAACATGGATAATACAGACAATTAATTAAATGCAATTGTCACGTTAACTCAGGTAATTCAGGGAAATAAGTGGAGTATTATGATAAAATTAGAAATGCATCGCTTATCTCCCATATATTAGCGTGTTTTACAACAAAATGCCGAATGCAATAAAGCGTCGTTTATATATGACAGGGTGTTATTACATGTATCTAGTAATTTGTAATAACAATCATTATGGTAGAGAGAGTGTACTTGTACGTATATTTGTTCACATTTGAAGACATTTATTTTTAAATTGTACATATTATGTAAGCATATAGGGGTGTCGTTTTGTTTTATATTCCGTATTTTGTGAATTTTTCATAGCTTGAAAATTAGATTGTGATATCAAAAAAATCAAATTGATGATTTAAAAGATATCAGATATATATATATATATAATATAAGTATTTTTAGCATGACTGTGTTTCAATTGGATTTACTGAAGCAATGGAGATCGCAGCCTCCAAAATGTTTGATAACTAGAAAAAACAATACAAAATTAAATACTATGTAAATATATGATATATAACATTACCATTATTTGCTTAACGCCGTCATATATGTACGATAAATTTAAATAAAATCAAATCAATATTTTTATTTTTTTTATTATAATCTCAACCATGCTGAGGTATATAAAATTACTCCATTGTTTTAAACTAGACCGAACACGACCGAACAACATGGGATGTTGGTTAACATGAAGACGGCGCACCAGTAATAAATGAAATAAAAATATAATGTAAGTATATCTCACAATTCAGGAATTGCTGTTGTGGTTGCCATTGTTGTAGTCAAGGTTGCGTTCATCAGATCTGTAGTACAATTATCGGTGGGGAAATCTAAGCTGTAACCAGAGCTTGGCAGGTTGTACGCACCAATGCTTATCCACAAAGGTAATGCTAAACCTAACACCCCGCCAACAACACAACCCTGAAAAATAAATATTCCGTCCGCAGTGGCAATAGAAAACTGATTTATCATTCAATAAAATGTCCATTAAATATACATATTTAAAAAAATGGCAATGGAAGGCTAACTTCAAAGCCACCAACACAGCTTTGAAATATGCGTTGTTCATATATGTACAAACTGGAAAGGAAATACTTCTACATTAAACACAGCCAGCAGATCTCTTAACTAGGAACAAATCCCTGAAAACCTAAATAAAGAATATTCCCAGCGATAAGGCAAGACATATTACCCATCAGCAAAAATAACCCCGAAAATATCACGCTCCAACATCCTGCTGTTGGGGTAGATGCTGTTGCCACATGAATGGGCCATACGATGAATTGAAATAACTGAACCACGCATTTACCAACGTTTTGTTATGGAGGTGATATTGATTAATTATGTTTAACTCCTCTGAGACAATTTAAAACTAAATGTTTTACAAAATGTTTTGATATTGAAAAAATGTGTTTGTTAGTTTGCTTGCAATGTTAAATAAAACTGATGGCAGAATAGAAGTGCTGTTCATTGTATATTAACCGGTGAAACGCCTTAAACAACGCCATAACAACATTCCTAAATTTTGGCAAAAGTTCATCCGTAGTTATCAGGAAAGATATTGTATTACATACAGGATAAGTATATCTGTATTTTTACATTTTAGATTAAATTTTGCGTTGTGACGTTGGGACCATCTACGACTTGAGTTATGAGAAATGTGACGTAAATTATATAAATTGACGTCATAAAAAATTGTTTTATTTCATATTCATCGTGGTATAGCCCGTGTGGTTCCGGCTAAGAATAGAATCACTGTCGATCTCTGCAGAGAGGTAGGATCCTCCGAATGGGTGTCATGTTCATTTTATCATTTTTGTCATGTTCACTATTGTGGTTAGATTATCAACCCCTGTGTGGTTTCAGGGAGCCATATGAGTGATGGCAAGAATAGGATCACTGTGGCTTATGCATGTCGTAAGAAGCGACAAATTGAGTAATACGATAGAATTTGCTAGAAACTCTGCAGTTCTGCAGGTATCAATGTTCTAAGTTCATTCTGCATATTCATTTGTTGATTATTTTTTTTTAATGTGTATGTTAATTTGTTGTTTTTATACATGTAGAGTGAACCTAGAATTTTCCTTCCTGTTGGCGTCGAATAACCTATAATGTGCTGGTACACCGTAAAACCCTATTTATTCATTCATCGTGATATATATATATATATATATATATAGTTACTGTACAAGCCTAAACCAGTCTCTCCCAGAACTTCATATCTTTCGAATCAGGTCTGTTAACCCCAAATGAAAAAGCAGGGAATTCTCTACTTATCCCCAATATCATAGCAATTGAACGTTTACTAAACTGTGACGTCATTCATATTTTTAGTTGAAACAACTGACCAATCAAAGTGCTCAAATATGACTTTCCCAACATTGCTATTTAACGGATCCAATCAAGACAGATTGGTCCGTACTGCAGACTTAGACTAAATAACCCACCAGCAATACAACCCTAAATTATGCATAGTTTATATAAAAAGGGACATATATAATAAATAACCTATAAAAAGTGAGAACTTGTCTGCCGGAAGACAAGTGATTTATTAATGAATGCGTCACTAAGTGTGTATACTTTATCTGTAATATCTAAGTAGCCTATATATCTATCTAAACACCCCCGTTAAAGGGACAAACAGCAAATATTACAGTTTCAGTAAACCAGTACTATTGAACTTTATATTATATCTATTATAAAATATGAAGGAAAAAAAAACCTACAAACATGTATGTATGCAGACACTTAATTTCATTTCTATTTTTGAAAAGGGGAATAACTTTGGTAAATGGTTGAATACTCTCCTATTTGGCAAACTTGTGGTCATCTGCGACGAAATATAATATTTGATTTAATTAGTTGAGAACAACTAACCAATTTTTAAAGCAATATTTTTGTGTGTGTTTTAACCCTTTACTCCATAAATACGCGTTTTCCCGCACCAATCATAGAAGGCCTTTGAAAACAGTGCAGGAAGAGTTCAGATTGCACGTAACGAGCACTCTGAACACTTCCTGCACTGTTTTCCAATCTGTCAGTTAATATAAACATAATTCACCCAATAATTCAAAAGCCTTCTATATTAGAGGTGTCCAAAGGCTTCTATATTAGAGATGTCCAAAGGCGTCTATATTAGAGGTGTCCAAAGGCGTCTATATTAGAAGTGTCCAAAGGCGTATTTTTAAGAGGTGACCAAAGGCGTTTATATGAAGTAAAGGGTTAAAGATGTATAATCGTATTTTTCAAAGGTTGCATGAAGCCACTATTGGGTCAAATTTCAGTATTAAGGCTTGTCCATTTAAACAGATATTGTTTATTCTTTGTGTTCGTGTGTGTCTGTGTGTGTTTTTTTAACTCACTTCAATGACTGGAACAATCGACAGAGACTTTTAAAAAATTGTATTGGAAGGACGATTTATCACATCTTGACGTTTATTTTATCACCTGACGATTTATTACGCTTTCATGATCAAGAAATTAAACACAGGTACTGTTTATAACTAGACTACAAGTTTTAATACTTGTTTTTTTTTAAAAAAAACTTCTCCCTTATCTTGTATTGTATTTAGAAACTCATGGATCCAGTAGTAACACTATGTCGCTTCGATTTAAAATAATAAAATACAAAGTATTTAAAAGTACTGGTACCGGTCTTTAATAAATATTCATACGCCTGTCTAATTTGATTGATATTATATTGCGTTTTGTTTAACAATTTTAAATGATATAATACAAAGTCCACAATATGTGTTTATTGTTTGTTTTGTTTCTGCTTGCTTATATTAAAAACATGTAAAAATGAAATTCGAGGGGAAAAAAGTAGTTCCTGTGTCACGTATGATAATTTTAGCGGTAATCAATACTGCAAAGTTTGATAAGGACGACATAACCAGGACTATGTCTTTAGCATAAAGCCCGTCTAAACATTATCTGACTGGTTACCGGTTAGGTGAAAAATGACTTTACGTACGATCCAGTTTGCCCAGGGAAACAGTGCACCGAGTAAGAATATTCCAAGTAAAGGTCCTGACGCAGCACCAGTAAAACTAAGTGAAGCCTGAAAAAGATAGTTTTTTATTACAAGTTTGGTTGAAAACTGATTTAATTCCAATACGGAATATAAATTATATAGAAACTTGTTCATATGTGCATATATGTGTTGATAAGGATATGATAAGGATGTTCCCATGTATACAATTTGTACAAATAATGAAGCTAAGGTGAATGTTAGTATGTATTGCTGGATAATAATAATATAACTTATACTAGATAATACTAATACTGGTACTACTACTATAACTACTACTACTTCTTCTACAATAGCAATATCAAAAGAAGCTGTCATAGTTTGAAAATTTGATTATGGCACTGATATATCGGAACATTTGTAATAACGGTGGTAGTTGTTTTATGTATGATAATAGTACTAGTTGTAACATTTGTAGAATTAAAAATATATTTCCTACCTGTACCTACCTGCATGTACGTACAATGTACCAACCCCCCCCCCCCCCACCCCCTCCCCCACCACCACCACCACCATACACACCATCTGTAAAAGCTATAATAGGAAGAGAGCATTTAATGTAGATTTTACCTCCCTAAATTAAAAGCTATAATCGGGAGGGAACAATCACACATTGATATAAATATTACCCTCAGTAAATAATAAACAAACTGGATAGATTAATAGATTAATAACTACAACTGTAACAAGCATGATAAGCCGTACTATAATGAATATGTCACCCACCTGTAAGACTGTTCCTCCAAGGTTCTGAGCAGCGAATGCAAACCCAACTCCGGCAGCTCCATAAACGATAACTATAAAACATTAAAAACTAAACTTGAATGTCCAAAATGGCGTTATGGATATATATTTTGTAATGCAACTTAAGTTATAATCTTCATGTATCTTTGACAGTTGCTGTTATATGCCTTAATACTTAATGAAAGGCATTTACATTAAAAATATGAAACCATGGTTTTTTGATAAAATAAAAAAGTATGATTATTTTAAAAACGAAATATCACATACGTTTAACTTCAACTGTATTAACTCATTCCAATTTGTTCAGAAATAGATTAAGTATATATCAGTTGATATTAAAGATTAAAATTAATACATTTTGATAAAACCAACACCCACGTCCGACGTTATAAAAAGTACTCTGCTCAATGATCAACTCATGATTGATTGATTGATTGAATATTTAGCGTCATTTTTATGCCATCGACAGCTAACAGACGATCAGTTAACCTAACCATTGTTTCCTGGGATTAGCCAGTACTCGAGCACACCCCATCTCCGCAAGTAACCGATAACTTTCCCACTTGAATCAGCGGTGAGAGACGAATGAGCTAATCGGGCCCGGCTCTCAACTAATGAGCCGACTCTCAAAACACAAATGAACTCATTATAACAAAACAAATGTATAATCCTGCAACTTTAGTCTTCAAATCAGCAATATAACTTTCAAATTCGAGGCAGAGTAAAAAATTTGCACTTTAATTTATGTTTTATTTGAATTATGAATATCGTGGATTGAGGACGAACTGGTGTTTAACGTAAATCAAGTTCTATAATCTCGGAGCATGAACTCTTGCGTTGCGAATACAGAACGTGTAATTTGTTTTGACGATGCATAAAATCACAAATTGCTGATAATTAACTGATTATCAATAAAAAATCATTAATGTAAATGATATTTACCAAGGATTTTAGTGATCCAGGTTTTAGTCGTCTCAGTAACTCTATCTCCAATCAGCGGCTTCAACATGTCTTCCCATGTCACGGCGGACAAGGCGTTCAAACACGATGACATTGTACTAATGGGCGACATAAGTGGAAATAAGCATAACGATATTTATTTACATTTGGGACGCAATTCCTTCGTTGTATTTTGGGAAATATTGTCGTTATTTTGCGTGGACGCATACAAATGAACGGTCAATTTTAGCTTTGGGTATACTTTTGGATAATTCAACCATGCCAAGATTTGCGATTTATTATGACGTCATAATGATAAACATTTTTGACGTTAGTCATAAACAATTTTGACTTTTCCGTTTCCTAACTTTAACATATCAGTGCTACTTTACATAAAGTGTACATGTAACGTTGACCGATTGGCTCATGTAGCGGTTCTGACTGACAATCCAGGGGTCATGAATTCGAACTCACGACCCCTGGATTGATAGTCAGACGCGTAACCGCTTGAGGTAGTCAGGCCTGACCTATCTGTTGAACATTCATGAATAAGGTACATACAGTTTACATGAACACCTACTTTAAATGTGACCATACTATATTGCCACATTCTGCCACAATCACTGTCCCATATGCCTATTTTGACTCAGTGTTACTTGATCTATGATTTCTGTGTGTTTTTTTTCTATTATATTGAAAGGATAAAATAAATATTGCGGATCTCATTAAATGTTTCCTTTTATATATGTATTTAGTTTTATCTGATCATGTTTATATAAAATACAGATATTAGTGAATAGAATACAATATGAATTACCTTAAAGCCCCGCTGAAGAGACAAGAAACAAACAATCCGGGTAACCCGGGGTAACCAAGGACTTCCATTACAAAGAAGGGAATCAGTTGATTGGAGTTGGTCACCTGGTCGCTGGTTAGTGGATCGCAGCCTTTCTGTGCGTAAAATGCGAACATGACGATTCCGGCAATGGAGGTAACTGTCATTAGGATAATAACTCCGGCAATGTTCAACAAAACTGCTCTAAAAATAAACAGAATCAAAATTAAATTATTATTGCCTTATTTTTTAATGATGGTCAAACGGGTATGGTCAGCATTAGAACTAAGGTCAATCAAGGTCAAATGTAACCGTAAGACTAACCCAGTTTTTCATTAATTGTAATAAAAAAATATATCGTGAATTACGAAAGTATAGTACTCTCTAATAATAATGCAAATAAATTCAATTGATTAATTGATTGAATATTTAGCGTCATTTTTATGCCATCGATGGCTAACAGAGACGATTAGCTAAATATTGCTTCCTGGGATCCCGGAAGGTTAATCAGTATTCGAGCTCTCCCCATCTCCGCAAGTAACTGATAACTTTCGCACTTGAATCAGCGATGAAGGAAGAATGATAATGAGTCACAATGTCGTATATCAATCATAACGGAGACTGTTGCCGGGCGGGGATTCAAACTAACGACCCCTGGATTGATAGTCAGACGCGTTAACGACTAAGATAACCGTGCCCGGCAAATAAATTCAAATACACCCAATTAGAAAGAGATATGAAAATGCAACACAGGATGAAATATGAAAATGAATCATATATAGCAAGAGTTTATCAGTTTTCCAGATAATTGCTTTTTTGTAACTTATATTTATCCCTTAAATTAGCATGTACTGCTTATATTCAAAATGTTAAGAGTAAAATGAACATTCCTATCAAATTGCCAATTAAAACAAAGCAATCAACACTAAAATCGAGAATAGCCAATGCTTTTTACCCCTTAATTGAAATTGTAATGCTTTATTTAGAAATTTCAATGCTGAAGTACAACCAAATAGTGCTTGTCTGTAGTCCTGAGTTTATACATGTATATCCATAGACTACAGTAATTATTGTATGTTGATGTCATTGGTTGTTTACCCGAAATGCTACTGAATAATTTAGTACCTCCTGCATTGGTGACACTTATTTCATTTCCAAGTCAGCCATCTCAACTCTAAACCCTGTGTAGCGTTTTCATATCTCTCCCAATTTTGCGTTTTCATATCTCCATCTGTGTTGCTTTTTCATATCTCATGGTTGTATATAATAAATAGTCTATTGTAATGGCATGAACATGACAAAATGATAACGTTAACATACAATGACAATTATTACGCTAAAGGTCACTGCACTGAAGGTCGCTGCATTGAAGGTCACTGCACTGAAGGTCACTGTCACTAAATAGAAGAAGTGGTCACTTGCTACATGCTTATTTGTCTATTATTGATAAAAGTCAGCATGTGTCATGGAAATTGTTGTCATTTCGTTGCATTAGTACTCGAAATGAGATTAAATATATGATTAAAAACACATCTAGAGCTTACCCTCTGGAAGCTTTCAATGTCCTGACAGCACAGTATCGCTGCACGCTGGCCTGATTTACACCATACGTTCCCAGCCATCCGACGGTTCCGCCGACGACCAGGGACCAGACCGAGTGCCGTACAGTCGGGTCCGGGTTTGCTCTAATATGTTTACATGTAAATAAAATCGTTTAATATGTATATAATTCACAACGTTCGTAAGATATCATAATGATAAATGACATGTGTTTGTCCGAGAAAAGAGCAAGTTGGTCAGAGGTCAGAAAAGAGGCCAGTTGCCACTGTTGTAACATATTATGTTTGTTTTTATTGTATTTAGTATACCATTTCTATGTATCTATTCCATGTTTGCTATTGTATGGGTTGTTTTTCATGTTGTACATATAGTATCGTTTATTTAATCATCACCATTTGGACATATAGAATCGTTTATTTAATCATCGCCTTTTGGACATATGGTATCGTTTATTTGATCAGCGCCTTTTGGAAGTATAGTATCGTTTATTAAAACATCGTCATTTGGACGTATAGTATCGTTTATCTAACCATCACCATTTGGGCGTATAGTATCGTTTATTAAATCATCGCCATTTGGACGTATAGTATCGTTTATCTAACTATCCTCATTTGAACGTATAGTATCGTTTATCTTACCATCGTCATTTGGACGTATAGTATCGTTTAGTTAACCATCGCCATTTGGACGTATAGTATCGTTTATTTAACCATCGCCATTTCGACGAATAGTATCGTTTATCTTACCATCGTCATTTGGACGTATAGTATCGTTTAGTTAACCACCGCCATTTGGACGTATAGTATTGGTTATCTAACCATCGTCATTTGGACGTATAGTAGCGTTTATTTAACCACCGCGATTTAGACATATAGTATCGTTTATCTAACCATCGCCATTTGGACGAAGAGTATCATTTATTTAACCATCGCCATTTGGACGTATAGTATCGGTTATTCAACCATTACCATTTGGACGTATATTATCATCTATTTAACCATCGCCATTTGGAGGCATAGTATCGTTTATCTAACCATCGCCATTTGGACGTATAGTATCGTTTATTTAACCATCGCCATTTGGACGTATAGTATCGTTTATTTAACCATCGCCATTTGGACGTTTAGTATTGGTTATTAACAATCGCCATTTGGACGTATAGTATTGGTTATTTAACCACCGTCATTTGGACGTATAGTGTCGTTTATTTAACCATCGCCATTTGGACGTTTAGTATTGGTTATTAACAATCGCCATTTGGACGTTTAGTATTGGTTATTTAACCATCGCCATTTGGACGTATACTATTGGTAATTTAACCATCGGCGTTCAGACGTAATGTATCGTTTATTTAACCATCGTCATTTGGACGTATAGCATCGTTTATTTAACCATCTTCATTTGGACGTATAGTATCGTTTATTTAACAATCGCGATTTGGACGTATAGTATCGTTTATTAACCATCGCCATTTGGACGTAAAGTATCGTTTATTAACCATCGCCATTTGGACCTATAGTATCGTTTATTTAACCATCGCGATTTGGACGTATAGTATCGTTTATTAACCATCGCCATTTGGACGTAAAGTATCGTTTATTAACCATCGCCATTTGGACCTATAGTATCGTTTATTTAACCATCGCAATTTGGACGTATAGTATCGTTTATTTAACCATCGCCATTTGGACGTATAGTATCGTTTATTTAACCATCGCCATTTGGACGTATAGTATCGTTTATTTAACCATCGCGATTTGGACGTATAGTATCGTTTATTTAACCATTGCCATTTGAACGTATAGTATCGGTTATTTAACCGTCGCCATTTGAACGTATAGTATCGTTTATTCAACCATCGCGATTTGGACGTATAGTATCGTTTATTTAACCATCGCCATTTGGACGTATAGTATCGTTTATTTAACCATCGCGATTTGGACGTATAGTATCGTTTATTTAACCATTGCCATTTGAACGTATAGTATCGGTTATTTAATCGTCGCCATTTGGACGTAAAGTATTGTTTATTTATTCATCGTCTTTTTGACATATAGTAGCGTTCATTATCACCTTTTCATTTATCTTACACTACCACCGAATTTCATCTCGGGTTTATAAATAACTTAAACTTTTAAATACCCTTATCTTCTATTCAAATGTCTATTTTATTGATGCTTTAAAACCAGCTAAAGAAATATATTAGTCATATATATCAACAAGTATATACGGCTTGACAATGGATCCATATATTTCCCGCCTCATTTCTGTCAGATAATATGTTTTTATAATACACGTATGATACATAAGTATTTACAATATTTGTGCAGACAGACGATACACAATCGGTTGAGTTATAGGCACATTCAGCAGTAAAATGTTGTTAAAATATAGTACAACAATATTGTCAAACCGAAGTATTATTGTAATTATTTATTGAACGCCCCTTTACTTTAATATAATTACTAACCTGCTATAAGCATCTGATATTGCTTTAATTTGTCAATAGCTAAATATTACATAAGAACCTTAATTTCCGGCATTAAAACTTTCAAATTGAATAAATCCTTTTTTATATTTCACTAGACTAGTACATAATTAATTTATTTTACAGCTTAAACGTTTTTTTTAAGAAAAAGGAAATATAAACGAAATATGTTTAACATGTGTTCACTACTATGAAAGCTCATCCAACTGGTTCAAAAATATACTAGATGCCTTCTTATTTCATAACGTTTGGTACCTTATTGCTCTAATTGCACATTATTTAAGTAGTATGTCATTTGATGTTTTAAATTATTGTATACAACCAGTATTACAATGCTCACTTCACACCTTATGTGTGAGTTTATGCTATTAGATAGTTTAACTTAAGATGAAACCTTTGATGATTTTAGCTAATACAGAATGAATGTGGCGCTTAACGATGTTAATACTCACATTACGTTATGTAAAGTACGACTTTACATTTTGTAAAGTTTACCGTTAGTAATATTAACTGTAACGATATACATTAGTATAGTCACTTAAAATTCATGAATTGATATAGTTATGCATAATCTACGAACCGAATCAAATGATTAATTGATTGTTTGATTGATTGATTGATTGATTGATTGATTGATTGATTGATTGATTGATTGATTGATTGATTGATTGATTGAATATTTGGCGTCATTTTTATGCCATCGAGGGCTAAAAGGCGACCAGTTAACCTAACCACTGTTTCCTGGGATCCTGAAAGGTTAACCAGAACTCGAGCACACCCCATCTCCGTAAGTAACTGATATGTTTCCTACTTGAAACAGCGGTGAAAGACGAATGCTAATGAGACACAATGTCGTATATCAATCATCATGGAGACTGTTGCCGGGCGGGGATTCGAACTCGAATATAATTGATTGTTCACGTGCAATGATTAGACTTTAAATATATGATCTGTAAAATCTTTTTTTAAGCTCATTCGAAAATTGTATGAAGCGCTAGCTGCTTACTAGATCGCCAATAATATAACATGATATATGGTTTTCATATTAAAATGGCACGTATAATAATACAAAAAACAATATGTTTTATTGAGTAATGAATTACAATAACTTGTCAATGCGACAAAGTTATATTTTATGCTTTAAAACTTTCTTTTGTAATGACTCATTATTCACCTGTCATCAATTTCCGGTTTTGAACATAATATAAATGATCAATTTTCACATTATGCGAATAAAATACTTGTTCAGAACTAACATTCCAGTGAATATGAAATAAAACAATACTCACTCCCAGAAATCAATGCGTCCCCATTCGTCGTTTATCTTCCATACTTCATTCAGTCCACCAACTTTGATAATACCCTACAAAAAAAAATCGAATAATAATTGATGTGATAACAACAAAGTATACCCTACATGGTGTTTTAAAAACATGTTCTATGATTGATGAATCAAGAAAGAAAGGATACGATATTTATGTAGGAATGCTATTCTTTAACAGTTAAAAAACACATCGCGAATAGAACGTGCCAAATTAATTAACTACAGTGAAAGGAAAAAAGAAAGTATACATACTTATAAACGTCGACAGGTCAAGGAACAATAAATGTATTGCATATAAATTTTGTATATTTTTATTTCATCATATTGTTGAATCAAAAAACAAACATTTAATTCATTTCAAACCAAAAAAATAAGAAAAAATCAGTTCATTTTCCATCACATGAATAAACTTAACCAATAAAGAAATGATTTTAAAAACCAAAATGTATACTTTCTTTTTCCTTTCAGTGTATATGCATATTAAGTCATATATTTAATCAGTATTTTTTTATTGAAAAAAAGGGACGACTAAATCGGTGAAGACTTGTACGGAAAATGTTTTAGGGTAGAGTAATAAACGCTTAATGCGTAAAGCCTTAACAGAAAACGTTAATAATTATTTTAAATATTACTGTAAACTTTGTTAAACACTTTTATAATAATAAGTTCTTTATTATAAGATTAGATATCTTTATTTGTTTCTTTGTCCATGATCTTTTATTGTGCTCCAGTCACATATTATGATACACAAACCTGTCACATTATATCAAAACCAGACCGACAGGACCTAGAACTATCATATATATGCTGAAGCCTATCGTACCATTTTTCAAGTCTTTGGTATGACCTGGTCAAGAATCGAACCGACGACCTTCCGCATGCTGGTATTTTTTAAAGCATAGAACGTCACCATTACTATACTATCTTTTTCAATAAATAAGCTAAACAACATACTCCATTTTATCAGACATTTTAACAAAGGTAAATTTCAAAGTATTCTGTGCAGGTTTACATTCAGAAACAATAAATATTGAACATATTTATTAGACTAATCAACTGAACAGTTACTGTAGCAAACATCTATTGCCGTCTGTATGAGTTTAATCACGTGACACATAGCAAAAATTACACACAAGAGGTCCTATTTCTGTTTATTGATAAGATTCGTTCAGTTAGGAAATGCGTTTATTTAGATAAAAAAACAACATAGGGTACATGTAACTGAACGTAGCCTAGGAATGTTCATTAGTTTGTTGAATACATCGTTACTGCACTGGCACATCGCCATAAATGAGTATATTAATTGAGTATTATATGATAGGCTATATTTTGCCTTCAGCTATACACATCAAAGTTTAACATGCTTTCAACAACTTTCAACTTTGCAGTTCTGCATGCATCATGGCTCTTTGTTCATTCTGCGTCTTTATTTGTTTGTGCGTTATTTTCGTTGATATGTATGTTAATATGTCGTTTTGTTCATGGCGAGTGCACCTGTCAGTTGGAGACATAGAGCCGGTATGTGTTAATTCCGTGAAACGCCAATTCATTCATTCATTATCTGGTATAGCTTAAACCATCGTACGTGTCATACAATTTAAAAAAAGGCGTTATTTGTCAAAGTCTTTATTACCGTAGCAATGCAGACAATTGAATGTAAAAACAAGTCATGAAAAAAATGCATTACCTGTATAACAATTGCAAGCAGTCCAGCGATCATGATCACCGACTGGAAAACGTCTGTCCAGATGACAGCTTTCATACCACCCTGGAATGAAGATACATCACGTGGTACTTGACGCCGTTATTTCAAAGTCAGACGTCAGTGAGGCTGGCGAATGATAGAATGGTATCAGCGGACAGTGGCATACAATTAACGTTATCATATTAAAACTTCGCATCATATTTCCCCTTTAAAATGTTGGCGACGCAATTTAAAACATGCACATAAAATGATTTTCGAAACCTGGACAATTTTTGGCAAGCGCTTATCATATCACATTGGACTACAAAAGTATATTTAATATTCAAGTCATGCTGACATTAAAGTTGAAAAAAAGAATTTAAAGGGACCTCTGGATGTTAGAACAAGCATGCTAACCAATGGACCACCCCAACTCGTTACTTACAATAAACGATATTTTACTTTATACTTTTCGATGTTTCATCATATTCCAGATATGCATTTGCTGGACAAAATTAGCTAAATCTGTGTTATAATCAAAATGCAGAACTTTCTCCAATTAGGAGAGTAGCTCGGCATTTTCCGTACATTTCCGATGCCGAATCATACAGACAATGTACGGATCGATGAATTGGTAGTCATATTGCACCAAGTTCTTTTTAAAAAACATGGTAAATCATGAGGTATGTCATTGATTTAGAAATAAAATACTACCTTTCAAATGATATGCACACATTGTTCATTATATATAAAGTGTCAAATTTAATGTGTTTCCTAGAATATGCCTGTATACATATGTACCCGTATGGTATCTTAGCTTTCAAGTTATGGATTTAGAAATAAAATACTACTTTTGCACGTGTCGCCTGTGTTAGCCTTTCAACCGTCTAACCGGATCCTCCGTGGCCGAATAGTCTATTCGCGCCGTCTCAAGATTACTTATCTGTCACTGCTAAGATCGTTGGTTGGAGTCCCGCACGCTCCAAAACTTTCATTGATAAAGTGTGACAGTTAAATGATTCAAGATTCAATATTCAAATTCTTTATTCGGTAATTTAAACATATAATGTTTCTCATTACATACAAATTCAGATAATAAATGTAACACATGACACACAGACAATAGATCAATATTATGTTAGATTCTTTTTAAATTAGAAAATTACGTTATTTAAATACATGTACATATATTTTAATAGTTTTTGAAATTGGCATGCGGAAGGACGGTGTAGTTACTCAGATTAATTCTGAGATCGTCTCCTACCAGTAAAACTGGATATGCCATAAATAACCTGAAATGTGTTGAAATGGCTTTTAATTCCATTAAAGTTAAAGAAATAATCTTACCAGAAATGTGTACAATGTTGAGACGCATCCCACAGTAATAATAGTGGCCCAAGTGGGGAACCCTGTCACTGTTAACAAAAAAAAAATATTATAAATAATAAATTTGATATGCAAATTACTCACTTAATTTAACTGCGAAACAGTCCAAGAGGGTAAAACGATATCATAACCACGGTTAATTATTGTTCTAATGAAAGGTCACTTCTGATATACGTGTTCGGGTTTGCGTGCGGTAAAAATAACACATTAAAGCCATAAAAAAATATTTGCTAGATTATCATCCCCGCCCGCCCCTTAATTTTCATGCCGCCAGATCCTTTTTATTTTCATAAAAATATATATAAAAAAAAAAAATTAACAAAAAATTTTTATTATTAAAAAAACATCAAAAAATTTAAAATCACCCAAACTGTTACCATGACGACTTTAAAGTTATTTTATTTCATGTTTTCATCAGTAATATATATTCATTTATGATTCGTCTTTTTTCTCTTATACAACGATACAGGCCTATATAGCATCGCCATCAAATTAAACATGAAAGCATTCACATTTACAGGAACTGGGAGTCTTTTTTATTGAATACAATTTGGGTATCATCTTTTGGTGGGCTATAGAGTGGCGAATAGTTGCCCACCTTTACTGTGGGAATGTTTGATATAATTACAGAAATGTACCGTTGAAATTTTCTAACTAGTCATGTTATATAAGAATGTTAGTTAAATAAGCATGTATTTACCATTCTACGCACATTATAATATAAAGTAATCGATTATATTTAACAGTATAGTCATTTAATGGTACGATAAAATAACATGTTCGCATAACATGGTTTTCGTGTATCTTTTGATTCCAATTTGCAAAACAAGCTGCATATTGATGTGGTAGGACATTTAAGAGAGCTGCATTAAGCAAGCACACATATAGATTATTATAGTTAAAGATGGACAAACTTTGCCTCGTTTAGACGAATAATTGCAAGAGATAGAAGAATACTTTGTGAAACAATAAATAAGATGATATGCAAATTCAGGCCTAACCACACCGCTGAGTTATATTATTTGTTCTGTATATGGTTATCAGTAAAACATTTCTAAATAGAATATTTTAAAGTATTTATTTCATAGCAGGAATGTATGCGCACATAAAAAATGCACAAGATCTGGTATGTTGATAACTGTGTGTTTTTTTCCCTATACAGTGCAGTGGCACTCTAAGATGTTTATTTTTTAAAAAAGAAAGCCCTCGAATGCTCATAAATACATACGTGTTAATATCCTATACAAGTCACTGGTTTAACACCAGTGATGTCATTATTGCAGTATAAACTATGCCGGCGTTTGCTTTATTCATCTGCAGCAAAACATTACAATATTTCGAAAATATTTCAAACAAAATTACATAATTACGTCACCGTGGAAAAAACAAGACGCAGTTGTGAGGCGAAACCTTCAAAAAACTAAATAAGCAACATTGTTACGTACACCCACTACTGCGTGCAAGACCGTGACTCGTTAATAGTGTTATCGACTGGTACGACTATAATACAATATAATTAGATGCAAATCTTAAATCAACTACTAGGTTGCGTGCAACTGAATTCATCATTAAATATATACATAACACCAATCTACGTTTGTGCTTCTAACTATAACTGTGCTACTAGCGGTAAAACATTCCATTGGTTTCATTTAACGTGTCAATAATATTGTTGTATGGTGTTTAGCGTCGCTTTCAGCAATTTTTCAGTCATATCGCGACGGTGTCTACTTGAGACATTATTCTAAGCGCTGTCACACTGGAGTATCATGCCGCAGACACATGGTATGATACCCAACCCAGTCACATTATATCGACACCGGGCCGACCAGACCTAGAACTCTCCTCTAAATGCTGAGCGTGAAGCGAGGAAGCTTCTAGTACCATTTTAAAAGTCTTTGGTATGACCTGGCCGGGTATTGAACCCACGGCCTTCAATGTGTCAATAAAAAATACTTAATACTTAAATCCGAGTACCAACATCAATAGTTAATAATTACATGTTCAAATATGGAATGGGTCCTCCTTGGCCAAGTGGTCTAAGGCGCCGTCTCAAGATCACTTACTTCTAACCGCTAAGGTCGTAGGTTCAAGTCGCGCTCGCTCCAAAAACGTTATGTGAGAAAGTTTCCAGTCACTTGCGAAAGGACGGTTGTTCTACTCAGTCTGAGGTCTTCCTCTGCTTGTAAAGCCTGTAAAGCTTGATATGCCATATTCAACACGAAATATGTTTAACCCCATAAAAAAAACAAAGAAAACAACAAAAAACAAATATGTTCAAATAAATAATCGGAATGTAGAATACAAAAAAACGAGACAAGTGCCTCAACTTATTATATAAACCCATATACATTGTATATATATATTATTATTATTATTATCATCATTTTATTATTATTATTGATATTATTATTACATAAATTAGATGATTTAACAATAAATATCAAAACGAAATGGACAGTGGCAATGAACGTTTGGATTATGTTGATCATAACATTTTGCTGCGGGCCTATCCTGTAAAACATCTGAAAAACCGAAAGTCGACCAGTTAAATATTATATTTTTGTCGTACTAACCTGCCTCCAGTGCAGTGGAAGGTGCATATGATGCAATGCCCATGTAGAGAATCTGAAATGGTCAGGTTAAAATTATGTTGGGTAAAAACAATCAATCAAACGACATATGCACTTTGATATGTTCATAGTAAATATGTCTGTACATGCTATTTCACGTTAAAATCATATTTCACTATCTGCTTTGACATAAAAGGTTGCGTTTTCACGATTATAATGTGTATGTTTTGTGTGTGTGCGTGAGTGCGTGCGTGCGTGCGTGCGTGCGTGCGTGCGTGTGTGGTGTGTGTGTGTGTGTGTGTGTGCGTGCGTGCGTGCGTGCGTGCGTGCGTGCGTGCGTGCGTGCGTGCGTGCGTGCGTGCGTGCGTGCGTGCGTGTGTGTGTGTGGTGTGTGTGTGTGTGTGTGTGTGTGTGTGTGCGTCTTATCATTAGATACTACCGTATGGTACAATTTAGAGAAACCCACATGTATATTTTTTGATAGTTTATCTGTGGACAGTTCTGTAACTTTGAGTAACAAATCAAGTTCCAATTGCATAGCTAAGTGAATGATTATAACTGAAAGCTTTCATACATATACCCGTAAAGTCACGCCTTTAAAAATATTAACGCCGCAAGTTTTAAGATTTAGATAAATTGTGCCATAACTCGAGCTTAAACTGTTAAATAAAATGCAAAGCTATCGAAACTTTCGTCTGAATCCTCTTTCACTTGTTACCTGATATATATATATATATATATATATTGAATGTATGGCTTCCATGTATACTATTTATGAAATGTTGTTTTAACAAAACTAACATAAATTTGGCTTGTTGATATTTTCTAATAAATTGTGATGTTTTGTGTTTTTTTTTTTTGAAGTTTTGAATACAGTCAGTCGTAACAGAGAAGTGGTCTATCATTTAACGAGAAATGGGTATGAACAAGTCAATCTATTATGAGGTGATGGCCCTCCGTGGCTGAATGAATTAAGGCGCCGTCTCAAGTCCAATTACCTCTCATCGCTAATGTCGTAGGTTCGAGTCCCGCTCGCTATAAACAACTTTAAGTCAGACATTTTGCCAGTTCCTGCGGAAGGACGGTGGTTCTACTCAGATTCATTCTGAGGTATTCCTTCACCAGTAAATATATGCCATAAATCACATGAAATGTGTTAAAAATGGCGTTGAACTCTTTCAAAAAAATAGTATGAGGCCCTTGACAAAACATAGATAATAGTTGTGGATTTCAGTGAAACATCGTCATTCATTTCACCGAGAAAACACTGATACCGTGTGGTCGCAAAGAGACCAAGTCACTAGCAAGCATGCCCATTTCAGTTTCCACGCGTTAAATTTATTGATATTTTAGTAAAACATTTCTTTATTTGAATTTTATGATTAAAATCAGATAAATGACTAGCTAAACAAAATTTACTTAACATTTTTTTTCATATTTTTTTCAAAAAATATAAAATGCCAAAATATATCGTTGTTTACCGGGCCCCAGTTTCACAAAAAAATCTCAACTTGAGATATTCCTCAACTCAAATCTTATAAATATTAAAAACTTTCATTGACCATTTAAATGTTTTTCCATACTTAAGATGTGTTCTGACTTTTAGGTATGTATATACATCTAATGTGTGATGAGTTCGAGAAATGGTTTAGAGATTATTTTTTTCGTTGATGAAAATCTCTGCTTAAGAAGTTTTGTGAAAAACGGGGCCCAGGGACCTTACTCACCTGCTGCACTATCATAATTAGGGTCCCGGTCAGTTTCGCGGCCCTGGAATTGAACCTGCGCTCCAGGTACTGAAATGACGTGAATATATAGATTAGAATAAAAACGACCGCTATGTAAGTAATGAAGTTGACCAATCCTGTCGTATTGTGATTGATGTATTGAATTATTTGTTCAGTTGCACATATTCGAACAGCACCGTCAACGCTGGACACTTAGAGTAAAGGGAACTCGGCAAGGTGCTCTGAAGCCGGGTAAACATTAACCCTTTACTTCATAAAGACACCTTTGGACACCTCTAGTATTGAAAGCATTAATTCACCACATATCAACAATGGGTGAATTATGTTTATATTAACTGACAGAGTGGAAAACAGTGCAGGAAGTAACGAGCAATCTGAACTTTTCCTGCACTGTTTTCAAAGGCTTTCTGTGATTGGTGCGGGAAAACGCGTATCTATGGAGTAAAGCGTTAAGCAACTACAGTACGCTAAAAGCAAACGTTTGTATTGAAGTACCATCAGTGTGTCATCACGAAACTGGAAATTACTTTCATTTGCTACACTCAACGCACCGAAGCGATGGTCTAGTAGTAGAAGGTCCGCCTTGCATGTAGAATACCTTGGGTACGGTCCCAGGTCGGGTCATAATAAACACTTTCAAACACTTTACTAAAAGTTTCCGCACTTGGTGCTCAGCATTAAGAGGCCAGTACTAGTCATATGTTCGCAGCCACACTTGGGTATCATGCTGCGAACATATGACTAGTGTTTTTTGGTGTGTTTTTTTTTGAGAATCCATCGTGCCGAGTCTAGTCCATCCCAAAACCTAATATCTCCCGAATCAGGTCTATCAATCCCCAATGAAAAAGTAGGGAATTATATGCCTGTCCCACAATTCATAGCAATTTCAGATAAAGCCCCTGCTGTGAACTTCCGGTACGTTATCCGAAACAACATCAACTGTTTACACGTACAGTAAAACCTGTGTAAGCGGTCATCTCTATTAAGCAGCTACCTGTCCCAAGCAACCATGTTTTTTCCCATTTCTATGCTTTCAGAGTAAACTGACCTGCTTAAGACATGTTTGGCTGTACATCTTCTTTGCCTTTCTTTTTTCCATCAGTGACAGTCGTTTGTGTATATTAACTCCCAGTGAAAAAGCAGGGAATCATATGCCTGTCCCACAATTCATAGCAATTCCAGCTAAAGCCTCTGCTGTGAACTTCCGGTACGTTATCCGCAACAACATAAATTGCTTATACCTACAGTAAAACCTGTGTAAACGGTCACCTCTATTAAACAGCCACCTGTCCTAAGCAACAATATTTTCTATTTCCCATTTCTATGCTTTCAGAGTAAATTGAGGTCGATGTGAATAATATGTATCTACAAATCATAAAACAAATACCATCATACAAAATATTTAAATCGGGTTTTTGCAGCACTTTTTTTTGCAAACGCCCACGGCACATTCCACCTTTTTCCATTTTCAGTTTTGACTTATCCTGAATGGTAAAGGGATACCAAACTTTATGTGAGTCTGAGGTCCGTATCACTACAGTGTGTGTTACAAAACAATTCTCAAATTTCATTAAGCGGTACCCTTTCATGATCATAAAGGTCTTAAAGCGACTGTACCAGGATAAAATGTTATAAATCTCAAATTATCATCAAAATCCGTGGCCGAGTGGTCTAAGGCGCCATCTCAAGATCACTAACATCTCAATGCTACGGTCGTTTGTTCGAATCCCGCTCGCTCCAAAGACTTCATGTGAGAAAATGTCAAGTTTCTTACGGAATGACGGTAGTCTTCTCAGTCTGAGGTCTTCCTCCAACAGTAAACTTGGATATGCCATATATAACCTGAAATGTGTTGAAAATGACGTTAAACTCCATTCAAAATATCAATGTTATCTAGAAGAGAAGAAGAAGAGGTCGAACATTTGAAGAGTTGGCGTTTAATTAAATAGTAGAAATTTACTGTAATCATTAAGGTATATAACAAGAGCACCGCAAGCGGGTGCAGGCGCTCGTCTTTTTTTTTTAAGAAAATAATTGGAGGGGTGGAAGCTCTTGGGGTTGGTAACAAACGGGCAGAATAGTTTTAAATTTAAAGCAAAATAAAATTTAAAATAAAAAAATAAAAAAATGGGGGTGGGGTGGGGTTGGGGAAGGGGTTGAGGGTCTTGGGGTCGGTAACAAAGTTGAAATGGGACAGAGTATTTGATTTAATACAAAACAAACTTAAAATAATGATACTAATAATAAAATGGGCGGGATGGAGATGAGTGGGTGGGATGGGAGTTAGGGGTGAGGGTCTTTGGGTGGGTAACAAAGTTAAAATGGGGCAAAGTTTTTGATTTAATACAAAACAAATTCAACAAAAAAAAAAAGAAAGAAAAAAAATGAGCAGCAGGGTGGGGGTCTTGGTTGAGCTCGGACAGAAAAGTCCGTTAAATAGTTCAAAGTCCGTAGTGTAAACTTTTTTAAGTTGATGGTGATCAGATAACAGAATTAATATAATTACTGAAAAATAAAATGAATTTAAAAAAAATGGGCGGGGATGGGCAAGGAGGGGGGTAGGGTGTAGTGGTGAGAGTCTGTGGGTTGGTAACAAAGTTGAAATTGGGCAGAGTATTTGATTTAATACAAAACAAAATTAAAAAAAAATGAGCGGAAATGGAGGTGGGGTAGGGATAAGGGTCTTAGGTTCAGTGACAATGTTGAAATGGGGCAAAGTATTTGATTTAATACAGAACAAATTTTAAAAAAAAATGCAGCAGGGTGGGGGTCTTAATTGGGCTCAGACAGGAAAGTCCATTAAATAGGTCAACGTCAGTGATGTAAACATTTTTTTAGTTGATGGTGATTAGCTTACAGAATTAATAGTATAGCTGAAAAATAAAATTGATTAAAAAAAATCAAACTCGAGCTAAACAAAAAACTTTAACCTAAGGTTTTAAAGCTCGAAGTATGGAAATTTATGTAAGTTAGCTATATACATTGTTTATACAACATAGTATAAATGTGTTTATTAAGTTAGTCACCAAAACATGATTAGTTTGTTCAGAAACAGAGAAAAGACTGAGCTAAACATAAAACTTTAACCTAAGGTTTTAGAGCCCAAATAGTGTAAGTTTAGGTAAGTAAGCTATATACA
The DNA here is from genome assembly GCA_029582155.1 of Panopea generosa. Taxonomy (NCBI): domain Eukaryota; kingdom Metazoa; phylum Mollusca; class Bivalvia; order Adapedonta; family Hiatellidae; genus Panopea; species Panopea generosa. Next base: position 9,909,320 of record CM055912.1, on the reverse strand, counting down.
TTGTTTGTATAATATTATATGAAGTTAATTCACCGTAACACGAGTTGTTTATTCAGAAACAGAAAAAGGCTGAGCTAAACATAAAACTTCAACCAGCTGACGACGACGACGCCGGGGTCATGACAATAGCTCTACGTGTTTTTTTTAAAAAAAGACAAGCTAAAAATGAAGTTTACCTCAAAACAACTTGTTAATTTTAGCGGATGAAGCAGAGGAACAAATAACACAGTAGTAAGTATGATAGCACTAATCATACCAGCCATAAACCAAACGTAATAAAGTGTCCCTGCTGTGTACATTTCCGCTGGAATTCCAAGAACTGAGATCGCCGAAATAAACGACACAAATATACTAATGGCGACCGGAACTAAGGGTAAATCTCTTCCTCCCATGAGAAACTCTCCAGTGGCATCTTCGTGACTGTGTTTTGTTCCTTTCACTGCATAAAACAGTCCAATGGTAGCGGAAATAACCAACATAGCGGCAAAAAGCACCCAGTCCCATGCTCGAAACACAGAATTACCGGTACTGGCCATAGCAGAACTTTAAAAACTAAACACGACGTTTGACAGGTGCTATGTTACAAATTTACAATATCTAACATAAACTTTACAAGTTTAGTATGATTATGCACTTTTCTTAGGTCTTTTGTTGTAATAACGCAATTTAACACACATTCTATACGGTCACCTGATATATTCCACTGAGCGCGAGCGAGCGAGCAAAATTGTGGGACAGTATGTCCATACGTGATGAAAACATGCAGATATACCCCAGGATGTTATTATATGAGAAATATCTAGATTTGTCTGTATCCACGTATTTCTGTTAGCCAAATTATAAAAATGATGCCAGTGTAAGAATATCCAAATCGTTATCAGAATCTTCGCTAACTCGGACCTAAATATATCCTTGCTGTCCATTTACAGCTTGAACATTGTTTTTATATTATTATCGCTAAACGTGTTTTATATATCAACAACATACACTTGGCCAATAAACATCCGTCCATGCTTCATTTAGTTGTGATGTTATTGTATGTTATCCATCTAGGTATAACGACAAGATAATCATTCAATTTAACACACGTTCTATGCGTGTTATATGATTTTGTATTCAACCGAGCGTTTGCAAGCGAGCAGAATTGAGAGACACTATGTCCTTACTGTAGATATACACAGAATGTATTCACATGAGAAATATCCAGACGTATAAGTATCCGGGTATTGCTGTTAGCCAAATTATAGAATGAATGAATGAATGAATAGGGTTTTACGGCGTACCAACACATTATAGGTTATTCGACGCCAACAGGAAGGAAGGAAGATTCCAGGTTCACTCTACATGTACAAAAACAACAAATAAACATACAGATTAAAAAAAAAAACATCAACAAATGAATATGCAGAATGAACCTAGAACCTTGATACCTGCAGAATTTCAGCAAATTCTATTGTATTACTCAATTTGTCGCTTATTACGACATGCATAAGCCACAGTGATCCTATTCTTGCCATCACTCCCAAATTATTGAAATGATGTGTAAGAATATCTAAAATGTTTCTAAGAATCTGCGCTAACCAGGCACTAAATATCGTGCCGTTTAAAGGACACATCCATATACAGCTTGAACATTATAATATTATAGTTAAACGTATTTTATATATCAACAACATATAAGCGGCAAATAAACATCCATTAATGCTTCAGTAAGTTGTAAAGTTATGTTTTCATGTTGTCCATGAAGGTATAACGATAAGGTAACCATTCTAATACTGCACTTATTTTGTCACTGTGAATGTCTTGTCGATTTTAAGCGTGAGTAATTTATAAACATTAATGGACCTTGTGAACTGGGCTCTCTGCCCTGTCCCAACTTCCCGTCTCAAGTTGACCTGACCCTACATGGCCGGTGTTAGAAATCCGGCCCCCTACCCCCTACCCGTTGTCCTGGAATATATTTTTTTCGAATAATTTTACTGAAAATCAATCCTTCGTTTTATATATCTCTCAGAGGGGGCGGGGAGAGAGTTTTTGTGATTATAGAAATTAAGGAAACCTTTGAGTCGTAAATCACTTCTTTTTAACCCTTTACTTCATATATACGCCTTTGGACACCTCTAATATAGACGCCTTTGGACATCTCTAATATAGACGTCTTTGGACATCTCTAATATAGACGCCTTTGGACACCTCTAATATAGACGCCTTTGGACACACCTAATATAGACGCCTTTGGACACCCCTAATATAGACGCCTTTGGACACCCCTAATATAGACGCCTTTGAACATCTCTAATATAGACGCCTTTGGACATCTCTAATATATACGCCTTTGGACATCTCTAATATAGACGCCTTTGGACATCTCTAATACAGACGCCTTTGGACATCTCTAATATAGACGCCTTTGGACATCTCTAACATAGAAGGCTTTTGAATTATTGGGTGAATTATGTTTATATTAACTGACATATTGGAAAACAGTGCAGGAAGTGTTCAGATTGCTCGTTACGAGCAATCTGAACTCTTCCTGCACTGTTTTCAAAGGCCTTCTGTGATTTAGCGGTAAAATGCGTATCTATGGAGTAAAGGGTTAACTGGTTAAACATGTATCATGGGATCTATTTTTGCATAACCATAGATGTGTACATCGCAATACGAAAACGACCGTGCATCACATAGAGAAAGGTGACAGGTGCTTGGTTACAAATTTACAATGTTTAGCACCTTTACGACTGTGATTTATTCCTGTCACTCCATAAAACAGTCCAATGGTAATGGATATAACCAACATGGCAGCAAAAAGCACCCAGTCACATGCTCTAAACACAGAAATATCAGTAACGGCCACAGACAGCTTTGAAAACTAAATATGACGTTTGACAGGTGCTAGGTTACAAATTTACAATGTTTAATACAAACTTTGCAAGTTTGATAATTATACTCTTTTCTTAGTGCTAGGTTACACGTTTTTTTGTTGTTGTTGTAATTACGCAGTTTTACACACATTCAATACATGTTATATGATTTTATATTCAACTGAGCGTGAGCGAGCGAGAAGAAATACGATACAGCATGTCCTTACTGTAGATATACGCAGACTATATGAGAAATATCCAGATTTATCAGTATCCAGGTATTGTTGTTAGCTAAATTACATGAATGATGTGTAAGAATATCCATAACATATCTCAGTATCTGCGCTAATTCGGCACTATATATATCCTTGCCGGTTAAAGGGATTATATTGGCAAGTAACACAAACACGCTGTTAATCAAGACTTTTCCTGTATGCAGTGTGCACAAAATAATGCTTATGTATTGACGTATAATCTTTATTTACTCGAAAGTTATTAAATTAACAGTAATTGAATATTGGCCAAAACTTTAATACGTCCCGCAATAAAGTATTGCGCAATGTTTACATTGAGCTTTGTAAACTTCCCGAACAAAACCTCGAAAACGAGATCGGGGACGAGTCTTCACGATGTTATCCGATGATTGATCGGAAACCCGACAGCGGTTCGTTGAAAACAAAAATAAAAACATGGCTTCAGAAACCGGATGTTTGCAATAAAGAGGTTATGCAATTAGACACTTTAGACGTGTGTATCTCTAAGTTATAAGAATAGCTTCATGCTGAGCGTGTGTATTTAAGACAGGTAATGGACAGTAATTTGCCAATATAATCACTTTAAAGAACATGTCCATTTACAGCTTGAAAATGATATTATTATTGTTAAACCTGTTTTATATATCAACAAAAACTTGAGGCGAATAAACATCCGTTGATGCTTCGGTAGGTTGTAAAGTTATTGTTTCATGTTGTCCATCTAGGTATAACGATAAGGTAAAAATTCTAATACTGCATTTATTTTGTCGAGGTGATGATTGATTGACTGATTGAAAATTAAGCGTCATGTCTTTGCCATCGAGGAGATTCGAAATCGCGACCCCTGGATTGATAGTCAGACGATTAACCGACTGAGCTTATCGGACCTGGCGTTGCCAAGGTGAATGACTCGTCGATTATAATCATGTATAATTTATAAACACTAACGGACCCTATGATCTTGGCTGTCTGCCCTGTCCAGACATCCCGCTATAATCAGATTAAAAGTACTGCCAAAATAAGTTACATACACTCTATTATACAGAATAGAATATTTTGATTTCTTCACAGCGTGCGTGTGCAATTTTTGTGGGAAATTCGGTCTCACAATTATACATTTGGGTTTATGTATTTTTATACATTACTCCTTTATAGTGTTATGACAAATTAAACATATTTTGACACACCAATAAGCAGATACTCTTTTAATCTAAATCTTATCTACGACAGAAACCATCATCCACATCTATTCAGTAGATTCAAAAATTCTGCGATCAGTTTAACAGAATGATCATGTGCATAGAATACCTTGCTGTTTCTTCTCAAACGAAACGGTAGAACAAAATGTTTGAGAAAAATACTATAAATGACGCGGTTAACGCTCTTTTTTATGGATCGGATGTCACGTGATGACCTGACCATACATGGCCCTTGTTAGAATGTTTTTGGTTGGGTAGATATTCGACCTCATCTCCAATGCCCTGGAATATATGTTTCTATTAATTTTACTGAAAATATCTGGTGAAAGAAATAAAGCAAACCTGTGGCGAGTTAGTCTAACTATATTTTCTTGTCAACTTGTTATACCTGTATAGTAATATCTGCGTTTTTTTCTCTCTGCATAAGCACAGATAAACTGCGTCGTGCAAACGATGCAAAACATTTCCTTCTCAGAAGAAACTGGCTTCCTTACTCATAAAAGAAAGGTTGTCCGTGCCATATATAGACGAAATAATTTAATGATGATTTTTAAGTCTGTAGTAACTGTGACTACCTTGGATATTGATCTTACATAATCTAACCAAAATGTTTAGTTACATCATATTAGCTACAACCTGGTAAATGTGGAATAAAAATCATATGCTGTAATGTAAACGGACGTCGACTTCCAGAACTAATACCGTTGACAACAATGTAGAGTAATACATACCCAGCATGTTTAGAAATGAACAGCTTGACTATACAATATCTGACGTTTTGAGGAATGAAAACAAAACAATTTATCGGGGCGCATGATTCAGACAATGACAATATTTACCTGAAAACTGCTTGTAAGTTTCAGTGGAAACATCAACGACACAAACAAGAAAGTAACAATGGCAATGCTTAAAATCATTCCAATTAGATACCAGCAATATAGGGTCCCAGCCGTGTACATTTCAGCAGGAAATCCAAGAATCAAAATGGCTGACATGAAAGAAACTAGGATGCTGACTGAAACAGGAAGTAGATGCAGTTTTCTACCTCCCATTAGGGGAACTCTTCCTCATTCATGATTAGTATATGGTAGTCTCACTTAGAATGGAGATCACATTGTGTAAACTAAATATGAGCTTTGTCTCGTTAATGTTCGTACGCTTCAGAATGTGTAAGATTTCATGTTCGTAAAGAAGATATGAAACTCACTTAGCGTTCTACCAGCATCATCATAAGCTTGAGGTGTGTCGCAACTATTCGTACGAAATTCAACCTAAAATGGGTTACATGATTTCATGTTGTTTCACCACTATGACACGCGTGGCGTATAAATTGTATTAGACATATAAGCTTTTGATTTAATACTGTAGTACAAGCTGTTTATAATTTATTCTTGACCAGGCCACATGTAGCTGGTGACACATAATTGAACCAGTGCGTGCGTATCCAATAATTAAACGACTATCATTCTTTATGCAAAGTGGGAGAGTCTGCAGTTGTATATTAATATACTAAGGCCACTGAAAATCTTTGTTTAGGGCAACGGTCTCAAAAAAGCTAGGTAGGGTAGGCATTGATTTTTTTTAGTTGATTCGAAACAGCGAACCAGTCACGAATGCTTAAGGCGACATTTCTCTAGGTTTAGATATGTACCTAACTACGTAATATTATTTAAATGATAATCAGTACATTTTTAATGACAGATGCCTGAAACAGCCATCCAGAAAGCTCCTCAGATCCAGATTTTTTGGCCATGCATACCAAGTTTAGTTAAGATTGCTCAATAATTTAGGATGCTGGAGTGTTAATGGAGAAAATGCTGTCGACGACAACTGCCAAAGGACGATCAAAATAGTTAATTTTGAGCATGTTTGCTCGGGTGTAAAAATATAAATATGCTTTGTTAATATTTTGCTCATGGTCAGGGATCAAATACCTTATTTTAGAGATTTGGGGAAAATACTTTTGGGGAACAATGGAAAAAAACTTTTGGGGATCTGGGGAACAATGACCATTACTTTAAGAGATCCAGGGAACAAGGATCCCCTGGAAGGGCCTCATTTAAACAAACAATTGGTAAATTGCAATACAACAAAGTAAAAATGACAATTACTATACTGCTTTTATTAACTACATGTATGTGTTTAAATCGAACTGATATATAAGTTACTATTTCAAATATTTTAATCATTTAAATTGTGCGAGGCGAAATCTTTTCTAAATTCTAAGAGTCAGTCGTGCACGGAACTTAGTTGGAATATGAATATAAATGAGAACAAAACACACACGCACAAACGCACGCACGCACGCACGCATGCATGCACGGACACACGCACGCACGCATCTTTTGTAGTGTTGATAAGAAAAGCTCATCTTCATTGTATTGCATAGTATACATGTTGTGATCCTCACTCAGATAATATTTAAAAATCTCACCAGACTCGCTAAAGTCAACTCTAATTTGTTTCAACCAACATTGGATGGTCTGTCAACTCTTAAAGTTACACCACGCTGCAACTTCTCAAAATGGCGGGAATATTGAGTGGTGTCGAAAATCTCATAATTAGATCATGCGGTTTGATTTAAACTTATTTATTTAACCTCGATTGTGAAACAGGCTCTTACAACTTAGACAAATCATGTTCGGGGTATTTCTGTGCAGAACCAGAACTACGCATAAGCATAAGCGGACAAAGCGACTTGCTCAAGGACACCACACAAAGCTGTTGCGGGGGGGGGGGGGGGGGGGGGGAGGTCGAATCCACGAATCCATGATCCTGGGTACAAGGTTCTACCACTGGTCCACGCGCTCCTAGTCACTCCCTCTATATATAACCTGATATGTTCCAATCCGGACTACAGACTAATGGCCAATCGTGAAACCTCGGGTATTTCCGTACCCTCGGTATAATACGCCTCGTGTTTTGCTCTAGAATACACCAACGCTATTCGCCTGTGTTACAAGTCTGTGTTCAGTCGCGTGAAAGTAACAAATTATGTATCCGTCATTAAGTTGAATATATGGCGTTGTCATATCGATTGTTTTATTTATACACTCGACATGGGTCATGTTTATAGGGAAATTTAAAATATCAGTCTTGATTAACTAACGTTTATATTTTCAACGTACATATATATAAGGTGGCATAAAGGGGCCGCCATTTTATTTTATCGTGGGACTGAAATTAGTTCCAAAATTGCACATTATTATGTCAGATCAATCGTGAAACATCGGGTATTTCCGTATCCTCCGTAGAATACACCTCGTGTATAGCTCTAGAATACACCAACGCGAATCGCCTGTGTTACAAGTCTGTGTTCATTCGCGTGAAAGTAACAAATAATGTATCCGTCATTAAGTTGATTATATAAGGCGTTGTTATATCGATTTTTTTATTTATACACTCGACATGGGTCATATTTTTAGGGAAATTTAAAATAACAGTCATGATTAACAAACGCTTATATTTTCAACGTACATGTATATAAACAGGTGGCATAAGGGTCCGCCATTTTATTTTATCATGTGACTGAAAGTATTTCCAAAATGGCGCCTTATTATGTCAGAGGTCTATTGCGTAGCATAAAGGCCGAGGTGATCAGATTGATGTCAGATGTCTATTGCGTAGCATAAAGGCCGAGGTGATCAGATTGATGGCCATCTGGTTTAAATGGATCCCATGGCAAGTTTCTACCAGAACGTATTAAAGAAAACTAAAAGATTCGTAACTTACATCCTGTAAAGTAATAACAATATATATGGATAATTCATCTGTAAACAATTAAGAAGCCAATGTAGTTGTTTATAATGCGCTGGTCATTAATGTCTAAAACCAGTCATGAAAATATGCTCGTGTTACGGTTATTCTGTACAGGAAGGGTCTGATTAAAATTTGCACCCTTAACTTTGTATTTTAATCCCAATTGTTTATGTCAACAGGAGATACCTTTCAAATAATTTTGTGGAATATTTTACTAAAATATCTACATTTGTATAAAAGTATGCAATATTTACCTCAAAGCTGCTCGTAAGTTTCAGCGGGTACAGCAACGGCACGAATAAAACAGCAGAAAATATAATGGCAAGTATCATGCCTAGCAAATACACGTAATATAGAGTTCCTGCTGTGTACATCTCCGCCGGCGTTCCAAGAATCAAAATGGCCGACATGAACGAGACTAGTATGCTAATAGCAACCGGAAGTAGCTGCAAATTTCTCCCTCCCATGAGGAACTCTCCGGTTGTAGTTTTTGTTTTGCTAAATACTTCCTTCAGGGCATAAAATAGCCCAATGGCGGCGGATACGGCCAACATTGCAGCAAAGAGCACCCAGTCCCAGGTCTCAAATTGTCTAGCATTTTCATCAGCCATATTTGTTGTCAAAAAATTGTCGGATACAGCGCAATAAACACTTTCTATCGAATGAAATAGTAAATGTGTCACACTGTGATTTCTCGGTGTAAAAAAAAATAATCTCTACTATAACATGTTTTCTAAAATATAAAATCCAGTGTATCCTTGACGACAGATAAGTGCAAACGATGGACTGTCAAACCTTATTCTAAACTGGCGGGAAACACTTTATATTGTTATAACTGAAGTAGAATTGTTTAAACAGACAGCATTTCTGTTCAAATGCATTTGTTTCACCAAAGTTTGATTTAATGGACTCCTTGTCACATTGTTGTATGTAAGATGATAGAAGTTATATATAAGATGTAGTACTTAACCACTACCTATAAACCACTTGTTAGAATTATAAAATGATAAATCCATCAAACCCGTCTAGTTGGTAAATAAAGGGACACTGGTGACATTGTTTAGATACTGATAAACAACGTGTTTAGTACATACTCGGCAATAAATTAAGCTGTAACATGTTTTCGTTTCCTATTACATTCACTATGGACGTTATATTAGACACAAATTATAATTTAGATTCTCTACCTCAATGCTCCTAATTACGCAGTAAGTTGATTACGTTACAGTATTAGCATGCATGATATAACATCACAAGTTTGTCACATAATTAACACTGCAAAAATGTAATAAACCCATGATATACTCGTATTTTTGCCCTAGCGTTAAACCACTACCGATTCATCGTTCGGCGTTTCTTTATAAACTCGGCTCTCGTACGTCAAATGCCGAAGTGCTTTCCGATTGGCAAAGATGATATGATGCTCGGTAGAGACTCAAATAATATATATTTTGTAAACTCGTTTAATAAATTCAATAACAAATAAACACTCCTGTAAGAGGACATATTTAATGATTAAATAGATCTGTAAAACAATGATGGTACTTTTCCTAAATAGGACTTGAACTCAATAACGGGTCTCAGTACATACTAAAGTATTTAAAGGGATTATATTTGCATATTACCGTCAATTCCCTGTCCTAAATACACACGCCCAGCATGAAGATACACTTATAACTTAGAGATATACGCGTCTAAAGTGTCTAATTGCGTAACCTCTTTATAACAAACATTGCGTTTCTGAAGCCACATTTTTTGTTTTTGTTTACATTTACCATTTTCAACGAACCGCTTTCGGGTTTCCGATCAATCATCGGATAACATCGTGAAGACTCGTTCCCTATCCTGTTTTCGCGGCTTTGTTCGGGAAGTTTACGGAGTTCAATGTAAACATTGCGCAATACTTTATTGCGGGACGTATTCAAGTTTTGGCCAATATTCAATTACTGTTAATTTGATAACTTTCAAATAAATTAAGATTATACGTCAATACATAAGCATTATTTTGTGCAAACTGTATACAGGAACAGTCTGGATTAACTGCGTGTTTGTGTTACTTGCCAATATAACCCCTTTAAATTTCATATAAATGTGTGCCATGTAGATATCTAGATATAATTTTCAAAAATATCTATCAGTAAAATTGCATCCACTTTCAAAAATCATTATTACTGTGAATAAAACATTACAGACATATTAAACATCAAATATAAAACTGTTTTTAAAGTAGATCTATATCAGATTTTTTTTCAAGAAATTAAAATTAGAAAACACACAATTGTGTTTTAATAAATCATGACTATAACAATGAAAATGGCAATGATAATATAATTATTCAGTAATTTAGACTTCATGTATAATTGAACAAAATTGGGTTTATATAATAAAAATGTAGACTATAAGGTTATACCATTACAGAAATGTATAAAATGTTCCATTAATTCAAATAATAAAAACTCATGTCAGTTAAAGCAACACATCCACGTTTAAACTTTTTTAAAAAGTTTTTCAATTGAGTTGTGAGCACATTTCCCATACATAAATATATGGTCAGTGAGCTGTATATGTGCTAACAAACACTATCCAGAACGCTTTAGAATTATAAAAAAAGATGTCCAAATTATAAAGCGTGACAAACGCTTTATAAATTATTTTTGAATTGCCGAGGATTCCAACTTGGCTTCAAATTGAATTATGCGAGTCGTATTAAAAAACTTCACGTTTTAGTGCGTAGTGTACTTTACCTGCCTTGAAAGTCATTTTGACAATTTTTTTTTACTCGGGTGAGTTACACGCTTGTTTTATAAAGTGTTAGTCACGCATTATAATTTGGGCATCGTTTTATTCCGGATTGTGTTGATCTGCTCATATACAGCTAATTGATCATATGTTTGTATGGGAAAAGTGCTCATAACTCAATTAATTTTTTTTTTTAAAAGTTCAAACGTGGATGTGTTGCTTTAAACACTACGACATAATGTTTTCCATATTACTTTGAAAGACCGTTATCTTTTGCTAAAGAAAAAAATCATAAACAAATTTACAAAATATAATTAGTTTGTCCTTTTCGTATGCATTATATTCTAAAACATGATTGGGTGGATGTATTTCTTTAAAATTTATTTCATATGATAACAACGTATGTCAGTTAAATATAAATTTAAAGGAATTGCTGTCTTTTATTGAAAACCTCTTAACCAAATTTACAAAGTTGATATCGATTTTCTTCATTTTTGTATTCTTGATATTGTAAAACATGGACGGACTAGGATGTTTGCCAGCCACTTTACCAAATGTGTTCCTTGACTCCATTACGCGTCTGACTATCAATCCAGGGGTCGTGAGTTCGAATCCCCGCCCGGCAACAGTCTCCGTGATGATTGATATACGACATTGTGTCTAATTATCATTCGTCTCTCACCACTGATTCAAGTTGGAAAGTTATCAGTTACTTGTGGAGATGGGATGTGCTCGAGTACTGGTCAATTCCAGAAAACAGTGGTTAGGTTAACTGAACGTCTGTTAGCCCTCGATGGCATAAACATGACACTAAATATTCAATCAATCAATCAATCAATCAATCAATCAATCAATCAATCAATCCTTGACTCCATATAGCAGTTACATTTCAAAACAACGTGGTATTAATGTTTGAACGATCTAACGTGATCATGAGTATCAAGCTAACGTGATTTATAATTATAAATGCCAATAAAACATTCTCAATGTCTTAAGAATCCAGATTTAATATATCAAATAAAAACACACATTAAAGTAGACAACATTGTAATTCAAGCAACTGACGTACAAAAAAGTTCAGGTATACACACTGATCAAACGTTGAGTTGGGAAAAAACAAATAGATAGTGTATGTCGGAATATCACAAGAAATATAACAATTATGAAACTGCTATTAAAGTACATCAACCAAGATTGTATGTAAATGTTCTTTAATTCATATATTCATATATACATATAGTACCCTTGTTTAATTACGGGTGTGTTATATGGGGACGGTGCTTTGCAAATAACATTGAACGAATATTTAAACTGCTAGGCTAATTCTAGGAGTTGAATTAATTACACCCACCAATCAAATGTTTAATGCTCTGCAATGGCTTCCTGTTCATAAACGAAACAAATATCATGCATGCATTATATGGTCAATAAATCATCAGGCGCCAGACTATATAAATACTTTGTCACCTGAACCTAAACGAAAAAAAAATAAGATCGTCTACCAATGACACATAACATGTTCCTAGGTCTCACACGATATCATATGCCATGGCGTTTGCTATATGCGGTCCTGCAGAATGGAATAAGCTACCAACATCAATACGTCATTCAAATTCACAGAGTTCATTTAAGGCTAAAGGCACAGCTTACATATGAGCACATGTACTTACCGTAGAAAGTCATTAAGTTTAATGAATTGTGCAATAAAACATTTTAAAAACTTTTGAATTATCAAATTGTTTCGATACGTACACTATTCAAACATCGGAATGATCATTTTTTACTAATTTTAATTGAATTGATAAACTGAATTTTACTTCTGTCAGTTTTATGTAGATCTAATTGATCTTTAATACATTGTTACAAATACGTATTTACAAATAAGTTTAATCACTTAGATTCTAGACCAACGCCCTTAAATATATTTGATATCTTCAATTTATGTTTAATTGTGTTGTAAATAATATGTATGTTTCAGAGGATCATACATCAGTCGCCGGGCCCGATTAGCTCAGTCGGTAGTGCGTCCGACTATCAATCCAGGGGTCGTGAGTTCGAATCCCCCACCCGGCGACAGTCTCCGTGATGATTGATATACGACATTGTGTCTCATTATCATTCGTCTCTCACCACTGATTCAAGTGGGAAAGTTATCAGTTACTTGCGGAGACGGGATGTGCTCGAGTACTGGTTAATCCCAGGAAACAGTGGTTAGGTTAACTGATCGTCTGTTAGCCCTCGATGGCATAAAAATGACGCTAAATATTCAATCAATCAATCAACAACAGTATGGCGATATAGCAAAATAAATATTATCATTATTATTACTATTATTATTATCATTATCATTACTATTATCATTATCATATAATTGGCACGGGGAACAAATCCTCTCCAAATACGGGATGTTATTGTAGCAATTTTTACTGACATACTGCCTAAAATATTAGGGAACGACGTCCACATCATAACATAACACACTTGACTTGACAATTAGAGCTACAATCACATTAGCCATTGCCGGTAAATGCACAAATACAAATAAACCGGAATAGCATTGATATGGACAAATCTTAAACCATCCAGACATACTGTCTAAAAGATTTCAAAGGATTTAAAAATATTAATTAAAAGCATGTTCTGAATTTTAATATATCTATCCATTTCATAGATTTGGTACACTCTTCGTAGTTAATAGTCAATACCAGTGACCTAGTAACATGTAATTAGGTCACTGTTACTACTTTAGATTAAAAACAAGGACTTGTATATCTTTATATAATTCCTTGGTTAAACTGACGAACGTTATGAAATTTTATTAAGATCACGCTATCTTTATTGTACTACATTATGCTACAGCAGTGTTTGTAGTCATTAAGGCCGGTCAAGGAAAGCTTGAAAGTTTGGCCCACCAAATTCAGGGTTTTATAAAATATTGAAAGATTGTGGCGGTCCAAGTAAAACTCCAAAGTTTTGGTCGAAATGTTGCCAATTAGCACGTGCATCCAAAAGGGATGGTTGGACCAGGCTTCTGTTTCACAAACTGTTTGAATACTTAACTCATTTGAGACTGGTTATTTATTTATTATATATAACAAAAATCAATAAAACCATATGTAGTTTTACTGGACACAGCCCCTGAAACCATGCTCACATGGCTTCTTTTCTTAGATTTATGTTGTTTTTTTGTTGTATGGTGGTTTAGCGTCGTTTTTAACATTTTTTCAGTCATATACGCGACGGTGTTTACTTGAGACAGTATATATTCTGAGCGCTGCCACACTGGAGTATCATGCCGCAGATACAGTGCATGATACCCCTATTAGTCATATTATACTGATGCCAGGCCGACCAGACCTACAACTAAGTGAAGAACCTTCTAGTATCATTTTTCAAGCATTTGGTATGACCCGGCCGTTCTGACCAAATCCTCTATATCCCTTCTTCTTCCTGCTAAAGTACAGGATATAATCTGAAGCATCGACGCACTTGGGACTCAAGTCGAAGTTGACTCAAGTCAATGTGTGGTGCATTGCCTGCCACTAGATCACGCTGCGGTATGCTTTTAGGTATATATAGGCACCTACTTTAATGTTTGTATTGGCGACACAGGATCTGGATAAAGGCAACACACTATTGTTGTTGACTCAACGTTAGTTAGTATTTATTTAAAGGCTCATTTAACTTCCGAAACGGTCGTTTTTAGTTTTTATATAAGTCAGTTTTACTCTTCTAGATGATAGAATACATGTTTATTTGATCACTGAGAGACTTTGAAAACGAAACAATAAATATAAAGCACATTATTAGTACATACTTAAGAACGGGTTTTGTTTTCAAATTAAGGTGTAAATCTACCATTGATTTTTGTTCTTTTTTCTATAGTAAATATTTAAAGTTTGAAGGCTTGTCATTCATAGAGAATCCCAAATGAAAGAAGTAAAACCTACATTTTACTGTTTGTCAACCTTTGCACTATCAAACTATGATGAGAAAAGTAGGGGTCATGTGTCATATAAGAGATTTCTGCTAAGTGTGTACACTCTTGACAAAGAGAAAGTAGACTTCCGAACTCATGTATTCATACCCCAATTTCCAAGCATCAATATTTTTTTCTTCTAAATTCAAAATTCAATCATGACAATGCTATCAGAATGTTCAAAATACACCAATAAAGAAATGAGCATTAAAATAAGGACATTTTTTAAAGAAGAAGAAACGAAGATTATTTATACGGCCATCATGCGACTAACCCACGGAAGGACTTCCTTTCCAATGGTGGTACTATTGCCTATGCACCGTGACTGTGTCATTTTATGATAGAGCGATTTGCACGATTACACCGAGCACCTGCTTAAAATAAAATTTAAAGATTTGTTTAAAATCGGAATACGATTTTCAACTTAGTTGTATATTTATCAAAATATATTTTTTGCATGAATTTTGTAAATTTATATATGGAAATAATTAATGAGTAGATAATCGATTACATTGGAAATATATCAGAAAAATTAATAATATTTCGTATCACCGTCATGACACAATTATTGTTTTCTACTTTCCCTAGCAACTTTGGCTTGAAAATGGCGGAGAAATTCTATATTTTAGACATTGTTTATCTTTAAAGTACTGCTTTAGTAATCTGGTGACCAGATACTTATGTGTATATTTCAATTATGAGACAGTATCCTTAATTCGTTGTTTAATGGCAACAGTATGATTTCAGGCTTTGTTTATAAAAATAACATGAAAAAAAACAAACAACACAAGGATTGGGAAAGTTGCAACTTGAAAGGTCTTCTTCCAAATAATGAACTGCGATATTTCCAGATCGCAAATAGCTCAGTGATTTAAAACATGTCAGCGTGATGGTGTACAGCATTTCCAAATGATTATTTACAATTAAAAGTATATACAATCTCTGAGTTCTGGTAAGGTCAGACAGATTTCACCTGAAGGAGTGATATGAACTCACCAACAGGAGCTTAATGGGGGTGGTGGTTCTCTGGCATATATAAAGAAACAAACGTTGACCCCTTCCTGATCAAAATTAGAATTTCTTAGTCAATAGGCCATCAATTTTAACAAACCCGGTCTTGTTCTATTGCTGAATGATTTATTTTCAAGATTGTACTGATGTTTATGCATAACTCGGCCGTTTGAAGAAGATGTCGCACTTAGTTCCCAAAAAACAGCGTATTTTTTTATCCTCAACATTTATGGCAACGGATACGACTTTATTATCGTATGGAGCGAATACGGGGTCGTGTCTGATTGGTTAAAATTCTCTGTATTTTAAACGTCTTCCAATCCAAGTCACGGAGACACTTATGCTTTCAATATTGACAGAAATATAGTTTTCATCAGTTTGAATTAAGTGCAACAGAGTTGCATTGTCATATCTGCCATCTAACATACCAGCCCATCTATGCAGAGTTATTGCTGAAAGATGTGAATATTGGTTGCAAGCTATTCCAGTGCTGCATGTCACATAGACACATTTCCCTATATCTTTTAAAGTTTTAGAAATTTTTTTTAAAATAAATATTTTCCTAATTCCCCCTTTACCCGTTATTAACAAATTGTGGCCTTTTGAAATAAATTGAACAGCTGTGTGTTGTTCTGTGGATAACATGTTTACATTTCTATTCATAAGCTGACATATTTCTGTTATTGCTTTATTTTCCATAAGCGCCTCAGTGGCTCGGATCAGAATGGTGCGCTTTGGGGCGTGGCCAATTTGAAAAAAAAATAAAGCAGAGAATATCCGAACATGCTACTTCCATTGCCGTAATTGTTGGTGGACAAAAAATATGCTGTTAATGCCGAATATTTACATTTAAACATTGTTTTTGCTTTACTTACCAGATCGATCTTGAAAATGACCCATACCCTTTGATTCAGTAATTTAAGCAGCATTTTCATTAACATTAGGAAAACTTTTGCATTTAATATATTTGTTCAACTTCATAAAAATGTGTGCACTTGCATCTCTGGCCTTTTGATTAAAGTCAT
This sequence comes from Panopea generosa, assembly GCA_029582155.1. Taxonomy (NCBI): domain Eukaryota; kingdom Metazoa; phylum Mollusca; class Bivalvia; order Adapedonta; family Hiatellidae; genus Panopea; species Panopea generosa. Next base: position 9,892,493 of record CM055912.1, on the reverse strand, counting down.
ACTCAATTCAATATCGGGGGAAAACTTTGTTTTTTTTATCAAGGAATTATGGCAAGTTTCAATTAACAATTATTGAAGCTTTCAATTGGGAATCTTTACCACTGAGTCCGGAAAAAAAGAGACTATTTGCCATTGGGAATATAACGGCTATAAAAATGGCCGAAAAAAAAACACTGCCTACACCGGAAATCCCAGATAGGATCGACTAGCAATTAACATCCATTTTCACTTTGTCTTTGTTTAATTACGATACGGAACTGTTATTTGATCTTAATTCATGTTTAATTAAATCCACAAAAAGTGGCCAGTGCTTGTAAAATATTTCTATATCTCCTGCTTTCAGAGGAGATGGTGGTCATAAAATTTATTATTTCTGTCTTGTTCATCCAACAGAAATCTTGCCCGCACTTGATCAGATTTTGATGAAGTCTAGTTATAGTTATACTGTCAATTCAATTTAATAGTTTTTTCACTCAATTCATGGTATACATGACAATATGAGTAATAGCAAAAATACATACAATATACAGCCATATAGTGTACATAATCTATGTAATACTGTACGAGAAAAATATGCAGCCAGTCAGTGATTTGAAACCCTTACACTTACAGGGTGAATGCTCTAGCAACTGAGCTAGCCAGACTGCTTACATGTATACGATTCTCTCCTAACCCATACACTTTTTTTTTTTTAATAAATGACATTTAAACAGATGTAAAGTACATCAAAAGACAATTTTGTGAAACTATATTTCAAGAGTTTGTTCAGTCAATTCCGGATTTTGTAAAATTCATGTTTTGTTCCAATACAATTCAAGATATCTGTCCCTAACTCAGTTACAAGATAGAAGTCGCTTTTAGGAGATAGGCAACCATGTCGATGAAGACATCGAGCCCCACTCGGTCTTCGAGGGCCGACTTTGATGGCAGTCAATCTAAACTGGGAGTGGATAGTAGGAAAACACCAGACAAGGGAGATAAACCTGAAAAGTAAGTTTTCAATTTGTTATGAAAGTGAATGCTCAGCTCTTAACCTTTACTCCATAGATACCAATCAAAGAAGGCCTTTGAAAACAGTGCAGGAAGAGTTCAGATTGCTCGTGACGAGCAGATTGAACACTTCCTGCACTGTTTTCCACTCTGTCAGTTAATACAAACATAATTCACCCAATAATTCAAAAGCCTTCTATATAAGAGGTGTCAAAAGGCGTCTTTATTAGAGGTGTCCAAAGGCGTCTATATGAAGTAAAGGGTTAAGTGGTTGAGGTTTAGATCATTTTTTAATAACGATTACATCGCTTGGTGCTTTACTTCTTTTAAGGCTTTGATTCAATTTTTACACCTCTGAACTATGGCCCAATAATCTTTAAGTTTTTCATATTTAAGAAATTATGACATTTTTTATAAAATAAATGAAAAAGTCAGAAAATCTTTAATATGCAAACTGATATGCCCTTGTCATTTTTTCTTCTTCCAGTAATAATAGAAGAAAATTAAAATTTTATTACACTTGTTACGAATATAGTTTTAATATAATTTTTTGAAATAGATTAAAAATGAAAATTTATAAATGTTGTTAAGTAAATTTGAAAGTACGTTGTATATATTGCCCTTTCCCTGAAACCATGTCTGAAGTTTGGTAACACTTACTTTGTCTATGTTAACTTCAAAATAGATTGACAATAAGTTTTGAATCATCAATTTGTTATTGCTTAAAATAAGACTAGGTTTTAATAACAACAACGTCCCGTTAACATTTACAACTGTTGACTACTTGATCAGAAGTCAGAGAAAACCATCTGCAGAGATTGCCTTCCAACCCAGCCGTCAACCACTTTCAAAAGGGTGAGATAGACCACGTGATGTAACAATCCTAAATTTGGTTATGGAATACGACAATGACATTTTTCATGTGTTTGAAGTATGGATTGAAACTTTCAGCCCAAGGGATAACTGTTTTGATGAGAATGATGCTCTGTCAAGTTACCATGAAAATGGTTATTCCAAGGGATGTAGTATTCTATCTGAACTGAAAGAGCCGTGATGATTATTTTTCTTGCATACCAAAATAACACTAAATACTTATCTTAATTCATCATCATCGTTTTCATCATAATCACTTTTCAGATGTCAAATCATGTCAATTTTTCTCCGTGACGTCATTTCATAGATAAGTTTCAATGACAAGGTGAGAGTTCTATCTCATCCCCAGGGTAAAATTATAAACTTATATATCTTTCATGGGTTTGAGGTATGGATGGAAAGTTACGTCCCTAAGGAAAACTGTTATAAATGGTGATTATTGCTCAGGACGAAATTTTCCAGCCAAATCAAAAAAAAAACATGAAAGATATTTTTCTTGTATACAACCCTAACTGTGTGATTTTTGTCAGATTTTATTCAGGTAATTTTTTTATAGAAGTGCAAGGATATTATATCATTTACAAATGAATATGTCATAGCATAAGGAATGTGTCATAGCGCAAAGAATGTGTCATAGCATAAGGAATGTGTCATAGCACAAGGAATGTGTCATAGCGCAAGGAATGTGTCATAGCATAAACAATGTGGCATAGCGCAAGGAATGTGTCATAGTGCAAGGATATAAATGGCCTTTATTGTATTGTGCGTGCAGAGGATGTAGGATAAAAAACCTGTACGTGGAAATCCTTGTCAGGTATGCAAGAAAAATGATCTCACACAGGTAAAATAGCAGATATCCTTATATGGTATGCAAGAAATTGTTATGTATGTAGAGTGCCATGTCTGTATATGTTTAAATGGGTCATTTGGATGAAAATATTTGCAAAATCTTCATTTTTGTCTTCTTCATTATACACAGATACCATAGTTTCCCGTATAAACTCCCCCATGTATTTTTCTGAAGGAGGACATTTATTTTTAAAGACTTTAACAAAAACTATGATATCCTGTTTGATAAATGTTTCACAAAATACACTACAATTAGGATTTATTTTACTTATAACACTTCAGTACATGTATATATCTAAACATTTATCTGTTTGATGTTTACAAATTAATATATATCTGATGTGGGAGTGCAAATTTTTGCTGAAAGGGGTTGTGTATTAGGGGGGTACATAATCACTTTATGGTATCTTTTCATCCACTTGTCCCTGTTGTGTAGTTTTGATATTAGACACTTGGTAGATAATGAGGTTTTATTTGGAGTTTTTTTCGGTGTTGTGGTACATACTTATCTATATTATATAAAACATAATATGTGTTGTCTGTTAGACTATTGACAGAATAAAGAAATTAATTTCAGAGCTAAATTATGAATCTATTGTTGGTGACATTTACAGTCAAACCTGTGTAAGCAGTCATCTTTATTAAGCAGCCACCTGTCTTAAGCAACCATATTTTCTATTTCCCATTTCTATGCTTTCAGAGTAAATTAACCTGTAGTAAGCAACCACCTGTCTAAAAAGGCGCCACCATTGCTCTTTCCCTTGACTGGCTGCTTAAGACAGGTTGGACTGTACATGAAAAGGTATTTCAGTAATGATTTTGTCAGTATGATTATAAATGATCAATGACAAATTCATAAATGAAATACCTTATCATACATATTGTTAAACTGTAAATATTGCTAAAAATAGTTTGAAATGTGGCTGTGAAATTCTACCAGTGTTTCTTTATCCTTCAGTATACTACATATTTAAACAGAGTTTTTGTTTTGACATCCAATTCTGAAAAAAAATGACACTAGGAACAGTAGTAATACATATTGAAGGTGTTGGGTTAGGCCATTATAAATTTATTGCTAGATTATCATCCAAATTTTTCTTAAGAAAGGGGAGGGAACATTTATTTTTTATAAAAATTTCTATTTTTTTTTTAAAAAAAATAATTTTTTTTTATGAAAATAAAATGGGTCAGGGCAGCATAAAATTAGTGAGTGGGCTTGTATAATAGTCTTGCAATTAATTTATTATGGCCTAATGGGTGCTGGGTGTGATACACATGTTTGTAGATTAGAGATGAGAGACATACAAAATATATTTGTGTGATGAAATCATTATTGTGTCTTGTATTTTTATGTAAAATATACATCCTATATATCTGTATTTTAAAGGAAGTACAAAATATACTGATATTATGTTTTTAGATTTGGATCCAGACTCAAAGGGTCTTGGGTTTGAACCTCCACAACAGCAATGGCAATGTGTGATGTCCTTGAGCAAGACACTTTTATCCTTATATATATATATATATATATTATAATATATATATACTAAGTACTGGTTATACTCAGACATGATTTGTCTAATCAGTAATAACTTGCTTAAAACCATAGGCCCTATCTTACTATAGCTTTTGGTAAATCCATTATTTACTATATATAGCTATCCAAAAGCTATAGTAAGACAGGGCCTATGCTTAAAACAACTGAGGTAAAATGAATAAGTTCAAATAAATATAAGATCTGTAATAAATTTAGTTTTTAGAGTATGAATGTATGGGGGAAGGGGGCACCCACTCCAATGGGGAGCGGGGCACCCACCCCCCTGAATCCTCTTGTACTATATTATAAACAAATTACTTTGTAACTCACACCTGCATAGACAATGAGAGATATTTAAAATGGCGGAAATTGGTGAAACAAAATCTTTTTTTTTATGTATATATGTATAAATTATAGCTAGATCCTGTTCTTTGTGGTCATTTCAGTTAATGTTTGTATCAATCATATTATAATTCTGTTTAATTAAATTTGATACTTCATTGTTTGAAATCTTGTGGATAATTGTGTTTTTATTTATTGAGTAATTAAGTGGCATTCAATTGTTGTTGTTTTAAATTGTTTAGCAGATATATAAAGATAATATTACAACTTATATCTAGTACCGGTATGATTGGGATATTTCAGCTAAGAAAAAAAAAGTTTTAATTGATTTTTTAATTAAATTTGATAATTGAGAACCAGTTTAATTGATTTGACTTACAAAACAATGTATTAAATGCAAAAAAATGTTACAAAGAAATATCCATACTTGTTTAATGAAGATTATAATTTTGAATAACATTGTCGCATTATTTTAGAATATGTTATATTAAGCTACAGATGGCAAATAAATGTAGAAGGAATATATAGGAGATTTTTTATATTATGAGGAGAGTAAATAATGTTTGTGTTTATAGCACCAGACCATTTGATGCAGACACCAATGCACGATTGGATAATATAAATGTACCATCTTATAAGTGTTCAACCATTCTGATAAGAATAAATGTGTTAAATTATTAGAGTAAGCCTGTGGACTAGTGGTTTCTAAGAGAGTCTTACATAGGATAATTATGTTGTGGGTTTGATCCCCACCAACACAATGCACTGTGTCCAAAAGCAAAATTTTTTATGCAGTATGCTTATGTGCAGTAACTTATGCTCTAAATTTGAAAAAGAAGGAAAAGCGGGGCGGAAGTGTAGTTGATATTGTGTTGGCTGCTTATGCCAGAGGTTGCGAGATTGATACCCAGCTCGGCCTGATACCTTTAAACAAAACAACACTCAGAGCTGGTTGTACTCCGGAAGCAAATTCAAGAGCAGTTCATAGGAGCTTTGAGATTTTTTCAAAATCAAGCTAAAATAGACTTTATACTTAGTATATTAGTGGTTTCTTAGTGCATCTGCATATTCAAAGGTTGTGGGTTCGATTCCCACCAATACGCAAGGAACTTGATAGAATATATGCTTAATCACTGTGCTTCTTTATTGTCTGAATCTTAAATAGATGGAAAAGAAATGAAAACTTACAGCTGATAATAAAATGTGTATTTTATCATTGGACTTCGTGTATATAATATACTGAACATTACCGGTATATCCATGTAATATTTATACTATATGATATTGTATAATTATTCATATTGCCATAATGTAATACCCGTTCTATCTCAGAGGAAATTGAACATTATTTCACTTAGAGCTGGATGTGTAAGAACTTAATTGTTTCACAATTGGTGTAAAATAAATAAGTATAAACCTATACTTATTGTGAAAGCAATCCAAGATGGCTGACATGGCATATATATTTAAGGATATTGTTTATCCTCCTGAATCCTCGATGGGTGAACCTCCAAGGTAGGAAAAACAAATATTTTAGAAAACATATTAATGTGTGGGTTTAAATTAATTATGACATAATTATGTACACAGTCAAACCTGTATAAGTGGTCACCTCTATTAAGCAGCCAATTGTCTTAAGCAGCCACTTAAGCTATATCCCATTTCTATGTTTTCAGAGCAAATTTACCTGTATTAATCAACAACCTGTCTTAAAAAGCCACTATTGCTCCTTCCCTTGGCTGGTCGCTTAAGACAGGTTTAACTGTATTTACCATTTTCCCCTGATTATTAAGAAAGGTAGAAATTTGCATGTATCTACTAAATATTGATAATTAATCATAGGAAAAATTAGTTATTTCATAAATGAATTATTCAGATTATGCATGAAACTGATTTCTTATACATAAAATGTAAACTGTATGTTAAACCTTAGATTCATAGAATGTTTCACATATGCAAAATGATCTTGAATTAAAAACATTGCAGTTTGAAGTAAAATTTTGAGTACTTTCTTTGTTTTTTTTAATCAAGATGAATGGAAGTTAAGATGATTGAAAACAAGATTTCGCAAGATATTGCGTGAATGTACAAGTATTCATAAAATCTCAACCAGTTTCCTTTCCTTCTTTACTTACATTCTTGCCTGTGGAGTTGGGGTGGCAATGCATTTTTCAAAAGGAGAGCATTCATTTGGACCTGAGAAATGAAATTTAAAAAATTGAAGCATTTTTGCAAACAATCTTGTTTGATACAAGGACTTGTATAGAAGGATAGGAAACTTGCATCTCCTGACTAAATGTTTGTAAAACAGCACACAAAGGATTCATAATTTACAAATAAATCATTCATAATTCACAGGCAACTGATTTCTTGTACATAAAAAGTAAGTTGTATGTAATCTTAGATGTTTAAACATGTTTCGATCACGAAAAATGCTCTTGAATTAGAGATATTGAGGTTTGAAGGAAATTTATCTTAATTTATTGTTATTTTAGCTGCAATATACACATTTTGTAATCACAAGTACTTCAACAACTTTAAACACAAATTTCTGAGAATGGTATTGTTTTGATGACAATTTCATTCTGCAGTGTAAGAATTTTGATTTGTGTTTCTGAGATGAATGGAAGTGAAGATAATTAAAAATGAGATATTGCGAGATTTTGCATGAATAAGCGAGTATTCACAAAATCTCAAACAGTTGCCTTTCATTCTCTGTATAATTCTTTGTTTGATAATTGTTTCACAAACAAATACACATTTTTATCTTAAAGTCTGGCAGGTTTCTTATTAACACTGATATTTGTTTTATGTATCTCACAGAAAATTTAAAAGAATGAAGTTTAATTATGATGAATGATAATGAGCAATGTATACTACAAACTTTCATGATGAGAAGGGTAGGTACAGTAGACTATAGTGTTTGCCGCTGATGTGCGACATCGTGGTTTTTTTCCCTGGATCAACATCCCAAAAAACAACACTCGGTTAAACCCAGGAAATGGACTCGGCAGTGCATTTCATAATTTAAGCTCTGAGCTTTCTTCACAATTGTGATGAATTTAATAAGTATGAAAAATAAAGTGTGTTTATGAACTTTAATAATTAGTTTTATCAAATCTCTTTATTTTCCAGGAAACTTGTTACCATGGATATGAAGATTGAAAATCGTCTGAACATGAAGGATTTGGACAGATTGCAGGAAGCATTCATGGTAATTTTGCTGATGAGATCATTTATAATTATGTATATACATACATATGTATGTGTACACTTTGTTTATTTGCCACCTCTGTGAGCGCAGATAGAATGCATATTGTATTTAGTTTTAGTTGTTAGTTTGGCGTTTTATGTCATGCAGGGGATAGTACTGTATCAAATATTAAGTTCATTTAATGTTCTAGCCATGACCTGGAATGGTGCTGTTTCAGGTATTAAAGTTTTACCATTTAATGTCATGTATTGGACAGTACTGCTAAAGATATAATAAAAAAATACTGGTATAATGTTATAAATATGATATATTAAAACAAAGAAAGTATGATTACATATATTTAGTTTGTCATTAAGTTTGATGTCATGCAGTATTATATTGTACCAGACAGACTGACAGTGTAAAATACTATATTTTTCAGTGTTGATTTTTGTTTACATCTTTTAACACATTCAGAACACCCTTACAGAATTGTTTGTTTGCCACTTCCAACCCATTCCATTTAGGGGTGTGTTAGTGTGTTACTAGGGCAGATAAGTAATTTTTAATTTGCATTTAATCAGTGAATCTTTTAAATGTGAATAAATGATGCTTATTACGATTAGGCAGAGAGAGGGCATGCAATGACTGAGAACATTTTGAGTGAACAACAACAAAACATTTTTGGGTGGGTGGGGGGTGAGTGGTTGGTAACATTTTATGATTGAGGTCAACCGGAAGAGCAAACAAACAAACACTATTTTAATTAGGCCTATTTTAATTTAGGCCTAATTTAGGCCTAATTATTTCAGATGATGTCTTAAGTTAATTACTAACATCATCATTTATTATTAAAACATAGTCTTATATTACATATATTATGTTATTTATTTGATGGTGATAGCTTGATAGATTTGTAAGTATAGCAAACCGCAGTTTTAACAAGAGTCTGAACTGCCATTGTACATTTTATGCTCTAATTTACTACATGTCATGGACTGCCTGCATCACGGTTTTTCTGCTGCATGAAGGTTTGTTTTGCTTACATGCATCATGCATTGATATCATTAGTACAAAGGGGTGTAGGGAGAGGGAGGGGGAGGGGATGAGAGTAACTGAACCTTGAAGGGTTCTGATTGATTTGGTTTACTACAATATCTTTGAAATATTGACTCTTCAAGTCAGTTAACATTGAATTGAATTCTGAGTGTGATTCTCATGTTTTTGTGAAAAATATGCATTGATTTATTTACTACAATATCTTTAAAATATTGACTATTCAAGTCAGTTAACACTGAATTGAAATATGAGTGTGATTCTCATGATTTTATGAAAAATATGCATTGATTTATTTGCTACAATATCTTTGAAATATTGACTGTTAAAGTCAGTTCCGTTAACATTGATGGTTGCAGAGATGGGGGTGTACTAGAGTACTGGTTACCTTTTAGGATCCCAGGAAAGACTGGTTAGGGTAATTGATCGTCCGTCAGCCCTCGATGGCATACAATTATGATGCCAAATATTCAAACAAAGATGATTGGTACACAAAATGTGTTCTCAATAGACGGTGCCAGTTTCAGAGTGCAAGTTGTCTGAAGCACCAATCTTATTTTGGTCACTCAGCCTTTTCCGTAAAAGTATTTTATAATAATTATTTTGCATTATTTGTTTGAAGCTGTGCCTTTTCATCATGATACATATAATTGCTTAGGACTCACCCTGTATTTTGCTTGTTTAATTTAAAATTTTCATAATTATAAAAAGTTACATTTAACTTCATTCTGTGTGAATCTCAAAATTAAGAGCTTAACGTACGCATGTTTTTTTTTTAAAATCACTGATCGCAAGAAATTTTCATTAATTTCATAATCTATTGTTTAATTGTCACTATCGTTAATCACCTATCATTATTAATAAATTTTTATCAGTTTAATAAAGTTTTAATCATTTTGATGTACGGTTTTGTATATATTTATATATATATATCACCTAATCTTATACAATGTTTACAGCTGTGACAAATTTTTTATTTCTGTATATTCAGTCAGCATTTTTTGTATGCAATGTATACAAATTACAACAACGTTTTTTTAGGTCTACAAAAAGTTTGCCAACAGAGGGATCATAGGATTGGTGCTGTCTAAATCAACATTTACATGTTGAATGACTAATTTGCAAAATATTTTACTGGTGACCAACTTTTAGAATCATTACCTTAGTTGTTTGTTAATTAAATATTTTTTCCAATTTTCTTTATGAATGATTATCTTTATTTAAACAAATACTTAAAATATTATTTACCAGACAAAAACATGTCAATATGATATGCTTTCTTTAAAAAAAAAATCCAAAAGGCAAACTCCAAAAGAAGACATTTTGTTAAAACTTAAAATCAACAAAATTATTCTGCAACTGCAAGCAGATTATTACCAAAAGAAAATAATATCAAATTAAAATTTAATTTGAAAATTGTCACACAGCTTATTATTTGAGATCGTGAGTTCAAATCCCAGCTCAGCCACTCTGTGATAATTGAGTCTCCCACCTCTGTTTATGTGGAGAAGTAGTCAGTGATTTACAAAGATAAAGTGTGTCTAGTATTGGTTAACTGCCCAGCGGACCCAAGGAACAGTGGTATTGTATTTATGAAACAAGAAAGGAGTTAAATAAAACCATATAACATACAAACTGATCAATTTCTGAAACAATTTTGAGACTTTGTCAAAATGTAACTTTTAATCATTTTATGTTAGTTATAATTACATATGATTATAAAACCAAAGAACTTATAAAACCAGAGAATTTATCTTTAAAATGAATATGAATTCTACAAAGAAATTTTCACAAGAATAAACATTTCAGACAAAAACTCCAGCTTTTAAACAGGAGATGGTGTATTGGGTAAGAAATGGTGATACAAGGCTATTTAATAACTCTTAATATTTATTTACATATTTTCTTTAAGCAACTCCTGGAATAATAACTCCCCATACTTTGGTTTATCCAGTACTAATTAACTATTTATTATATTTAGATCTGTATTCTGTCATTCAATCTTTCTTACTATGCAGGATTGTGAAATGTAACTTGATAATTTATTTTCAGATTTTTGTACTAAGTTGTTGCTTAATACTGTAAATAATACAGGTTAAGTTGCTCTGAAAGTATAGAAATGGGTTATAGCAAATGTGGCTGTTTATAAAAAGTGGCTGCTTAACTCTTTACTTCATTTAGACGCCTTTTGACACCTCTAATATATACGCCTTTGGACACCTAATATAGAAGGCTTTTGAATTATTGGGTGAATTATGTTTATATTAATTGACAGAGTGGAAAACAGTGCAGGAAGTGTTCAGATTGCACTGTTTTCAAAGGCCTTCTGTGATTGGTGCGGGAAAACGCGTATCTATGAAGTAAAGGGTTAATAGAGGTGATTGACTGCTGTAGCACAGGTTTAACTGCACATGCATTCTTAAAGTATTTCTTACTTTTAACATGCTATCGTTCAAATATAAAAATCTTGAATGAAAACAAGCAACCAGTGCTGTACAAATTTGCTTTTGGAAAAAAAGATATAGAGAAATACATTTAACTGCCATAAATAATTCAAAGGTACATATTTAATTTGTTATAGTATTAAGTTGTTTGACTTAGTTACATCAACATATACCAATCTTCAGGGTAGAAACCACCTCATGTAAGTAATGACAAAGGTATATTGATATTGTGACGTATGTGTAATAATCAAGATTGGTAATTCTATATATATCGTTAGACTCATATATTTAAAAATGTCTGAATTTAAAAAAGACAAGAACGTTTACAGGTAAACATGATGCGCCCAATTTGCAGATATGCCTGGTCTTTGGCCACGAAATTTTAGGTAATTTCATAAAAATACAATGAAAAATCACCTGTCATGAAAATAATTTCACCTAAGGAACCATAAAGCTAAAATTACATGTATCTCTTGAAAAATCAGTATCAGTATTATATCTTCCTTAACATACGTGCTATTTGATATGTACCAGTAGATAATAACATTAAACAAATCTTTGGTGAAAAGTTATTTCCCTTTGTAATATTGTAGCCACAAGTAACCTTCCATTTCTAATATCTGGAGGAAAGTAAATCTCTGCTGGAAATATTGTCACTTTTATATATATGTACATCTGTATTAACATGATCTGATAGTTATTACATCTGTTTATATTTCAATAATAACTTTACCAGATGGGAATATCGCCTCTTTTATATATGTACACCTGTATTAACAGTATCTGATAATTATTACCTCTCTTTATATTTCAATTATAACTTTATCGGATGGAAATATTGTCTCTTTTATATATGTACATCTGTATAAACATTATCTGATAGATATTACGTCTCTTTATATTTCAGTTATAACTTTTTAAATTATCAGATGGGAAATATATCTTTATATAACAGTATATTATAATGTGGTGAACAGTTTCTTTAGGTCACCTGAGACTTTATTTCATAGGAGCTTTTGCAATCACCTTTTGTCTGTCATGCGTCGTGCGTCTTCCGTCGTGTGCTGTTAACAATTGTCATTCTTCTCAAAAACCGTAAACTCAATCATAATGAAATATGGTATGCAGCTGTGGTATCTTAGGATGAATCAAGATTGTGAATTGCATGGATCCCCTCTCTTGGGGTCTTAGGGGCGGGGCCAAAACGGTCAAATTTTAAGGTAAATTTTGAAAATATTCTTATTACTTTAGGTAGGAGGCTGGGAAACAAATGGTGAACATGATTATGGACCTATCCTTTATAAACAGTGTGAATTGCATGTCCCTACGTCTCACGGTTTGGCCATGGGGGTGGGGCTTAAAAAAAAATTAGTATGTCCATAAACAATTGACATTTTTTACTTCTTCTCAAAAACTGTGAGCTCAATCGTAATAAATGTTTTTGGAAAATAGATTCAGATTTATGTCATCAAGGATAATCAGGTGACCCTTAAAGCCCATGTGCCTCTTGTTCTTTTATAAAAACAGACTTGAATGCAGCAGGTGTAAATTGAAATACATCTGGTGATATTAATTTTAGTATTTCACCTCATGCATAGAGTATGTGTAAGGTGACAGGAGAAAATGCGTAAAATCTAAGGTGTCATTTCTTTTGAAACTTTTAATCATAAGTTTAATGTCACTAGCGACAGAACAGTCTGAAAGTCACTATACCATGAATGTTCATGATGGTTTTTCAACTTTGTTGTTTAACAGTTAAACATTTGTGAGCCAAGTTTTGATATAGACTTTGTTGTGTATTGTAACAATGCTTCAATCTCTGTACATCCGTTCTTATTAAAGTTGTGTTCGTGGTCCAATAGCAGAGCATTGTGCCCAGAATTTGAGGGTCTTGGGTTTGATCCTCTGCTATGGACTGACAATCCTCCACCGTGGCTTTGTGTGGTGTCCTTGAGCAAGACACTTCATCTGCATATGCTTAGTAATGGTTCTACCCAGGAAGACATCGAACGTAATTGTCTGATGTTGTTATCACTTGTTTCACAATCAATGTAAAATAAATAAGTATAAACAAGCTAATTGAATCTTAGTTGCAGATATCATGTTTCTTGTAACTTGAAGGAAGACTATGTTTAAAATATATACCCCAAATATACACCATCATGGTCAATGTATATTGCAAAAGGGGGTAGTGATTGGGCAATTATTTGGGCAGCAAAATTGGTAATTAAACTTGGTGACAGCCAATATTTAATGAGACATTTTAGTCCAACTTTAAATTTTTTAGACTAGGCCTGAAATAACAATTTAATTTTAGTTCAGATTAAAAAAAGGTGGGGTTATGGAGTAGGGGAGGGGGTGTTTATTAGGGGGAGAGTATTTATTTTGGGATATATGGTACATATGGATAAAACATGGCAAAAACATTTCTGTTATCTATAAAATTATAATATATTTATTAAATATTCTATTTATTTATTACTTTATAGTTAAACTTTTAATAATCTACTACTGTTCAACTTCTCTGACTTTAATTAAATTTGGTACTATGATACTATATAGAAGTTATTAATACTTTCATTTCATAAACTGTCCTTCAGTTTATTTATTTTTTAATGAAAATCATATTTTTAAAAATGAACATAAATATATACAAGTGGGGAAAATACAATTTCCTTACAGTATGTCAGTATATGTTATAGCATAAAGGTAAATTGAGGTTCCATACAAGATAAAACAGGTCTGTGATTTAGCAACATTACCATCATGTCTGCAGTAATGTCACGACATGAATGTCTACAGTCTGTTGTAGTTAGCTCAGCTGGTAGCCTGACTGTCAATCCAGGCAACGTGAAAGTTTTAATCCACACCTGGCCATAGTCTCTGTGGTGATTGATATACAACATTGCGTTGATTGATATTCAACATTGCGTTGATTGATATGCAACATTGTGTTGATTGATATACAACATTGTGTTAATTGATATACAACATTGCGTCTCATTGTCATTCGTCTCTCGTGGCTGATTGAAGTGTGAAAGTTATCAGTCACTTTCGGAGATGGATGTTCTCGAGTACCAAGGTTAACTTTTCAGGAATACAGAAAAGAGTAGCTAGGTTAACTTTTCATCTGTTGGCCCCCGATGGCATAGAAATGACTTTAAATATTTAAACATACAAAATCTACAGTAACTACTACTGCACAGTCATTTGGTAAGAGTGACATGCTGTTTATGTTTAAATATCAAAGATGAATATATAATTTTTACACCTTAGATAATTATGATTGTAAGCATTAGCACTTTTATTTCTCCTCACTAAGTTTACATAGCTGGAGTGCGTGATCCAGGATTGGTGCACCTGGGTTCGATCCTCTGACAAGGCTATGTGTGTTGTCCTTGAATAAGACGCTTTATCCACATGTTTAATACTCTGGTCCTACCCAGGAAGACATTGAGCATGATTTGTCTAAGTTGTAATAACATGTTTCACAATCGATGTGTATTAAAAAAAAAGTAAAATTGTATTTAATGCATGTGTATTATACTTGCAGAACGAGGGAGATGGCTATGACAACAAACTCAGTCTCAACAAGGACCAGTTCTGTGAGGCCCTCTCCATACTGCTCAATAAAGGCACCAGAGAAGAGGTAGGTCCATTGTAAATCTGGATCAAGTTTCATCAACATCTACCTAATCATATACTTCCTTATGTATGTGTTAATGATATATTACAGGCATTTATGTTTTTTTTTACTTTAATAAATATACATTTTTGCATGCATGTTTGAAATTTTTTAAGTAAACTATAAATTGTGGTATATTAAAACACTAAAAATGCATCCCCTATTTACCATGTTGTGATGACGACAACGTATTTTGTTAATTAGCCCTGTCTTCATTAATTTGCTTTAACCAGGTGTAACGTGTCTATTTTTAAAATACTGTTTATGTGGAGATCATATTATGTTCCAGTGGTAGAGTATTGGACCCAGGATTTGGGGCGTCATGGGTTCGATACTCTTCCATGGCTATGTGAGGAGAGAGACACTTTATCTGCATATGCTTAGTACTGGTTTTACCCAGGGGGACTTTCAGCGTGATTTGTTGAAGTTGTAGAAACTAGTTTTACAATCAATGTAAAATAAATATGTGTAAGGTTAGAAATATGTGTAAGGTTAGAAATATGTGTAAGGTTAGAAATATGGTTAGAAATATGTGTAAGGTTAGAAATATGTGTAAGGTTAGAAATATGTTAGAAATATGTGTAAGGTTAGAAATATGTGTAAGGTTAGAAATATGGTTAGAAATATGTGTAAGGTTAGAAATATGTGTAAGGTTAGAAATATGGTTAGAAATATGTGTAAGTTTAGAAATATGTGTAAGGTTAGAAATATGTTTAGAAATATGTGTAAGGTTAGAAATATGGTTAGAAATATGTATAAGGTTAGGAATATGGTAAGAAATATGTGTAAGGTTAGAAATATGTGTATGGTTAGAAATATGTGTTAGGTTAGAAATATGGTTAGAAATATGTGTAAGGTTAAAAATATGTTAGAAATATGTGTAAGGTTAGAAATATGTTAGAAATATGTTTTAGTATAGAAATATGTTTGAAATATGGGAAAGGTTAGAAATATGTTAGAAATATGTGTAAGGTTAGAAATATGTGTTAGGTTAGAAATATGGTTAATAATATGTGTAAGTTTAGAAATATGTGTAAGGTTAGAAATATGTTAGAAATATGTGTAAGGTAAGAAATATGTGTAAGGTTAGAAATAAGGTTAGAAATATGTGTAAGGTTAGAAAAATGGTTAGAAATATGTGTAAGGTTAGAAATTTGGTTAGAAATATGTGTATGGTTAGAAATTTGGTTAGAAATATGTGTAAGGTTAGAAATATGTGTATGGTTAGAAATATGTGTAAGGTTAGAAATATGGTTAGAAATATGTGTAAGTTTAGAAATATGTGTAAGGTTAGAAATATGTTAGAAATATGTGTAAGGTTAGAAATATGTTAGAAATATGTGAAAGGTTAGAAATATGTTAGAAATATGTGTAAGGTTAGAAATACAACTAACCTGATGTGTGTTATAATTACCATCTCATCATATACATTTTGCTGTTGCAGTATGCAGAGCTGTTTGATAAGATAGATGTGACGAGGGAAGGAACTGTGGACTGGGATAAATTTGCTTCTCACATGTTACTGGAGTTTTACGAGAAAGACGACCGGGTCAAATCCACGCAGGTTCCACAGTGGAAGGACATAAAACACTTGCCGAGGTATTCACCCATCTCCATTGATCACAAATAAAAGATGTACATGCATATGAATATTGTAAGATTTGAAGGGTCATTTGGTATGAAAATTATTGTAATGGTAGTTTGAATATTAAGTGTCATTTTTTGTTTCATCGAAGGCTAACAGATGATCAGTTAACCTGACCTCTCTTGTCTAGAATCCTGGAAGGTTAACCAGTACTTGAGCACAGTCCCCAATCTCCACAAGTAACTGATAATTTTCTAACTTGAGACAAATAACATTGGAACGCATGTATATATCAATTATCACGGAGATTGTGGCTTGGTGGGAATTTGAACTTGTGACCTCTGGATTGATAATTAGACAGGCTACAGACACGCTAAATGGGCTCGGCTTATAGTAGGTAGACCTTGTATAGGAATAGAAATATAAACATGATAGTAATTTCATTTCCATTGCCCCAAGTATAGGTGTCCCTTTTTTTGTAAATAGACTTGTTCACAATACTTGATAGAAAAATATCTTGGCTAAGTTCAATAAGGTCATCCTTAAAAAAATTATTGTTTGCTGTGCTCCTACCTACTCACTAAAAATTGCCAGTACCAAAACTTTTTTATTGACTTTCAAGGCATTTAATTTCTTTTGATGATTTCTGACCATTTTTCTATAAATTAACTATGTAAAATCAAATTTTGTTAAAAAAAAAAAAAAAAAATTCCTATCTGTATAAAAAATACTGGGTCGGAGCACAGCAAACAAACATTTTTTTAAGGATGGCCCAACCAGACCAATCACCCCAATAATCCCAAAGTTATGACACTTGGGTCGTAGTAAATTAACAAACTGGGCGATGTCCACTGTCTAACATTAATAGTTATAATACAATCTTCACAAGAAGTGCTCACATTGTTTAAGTGGCAAAATATGTTATATTTCAATTAGGTTTTAAAACAATCTTAAATGCCCAGTTTCTGCGGAGTTGTATTGCTAGTTTTTTACGTTAGCTGGGTAATAAAAATGACGTCAATGACATTTGAAAATTGTTACAAAAGCTGCTCGTTCCCACTTTCCATATTTTATATTAATGTTTAAAATTTAAGAAATGGTAAGGATTAACTTATTTCAATCTCAATCCTGCTTGACCAAATGCTACATCACGGTGAAAGAACTGTTGGGAATTTTTCAGCCCTAGTCAATAATCAATAAATTACTAATAATTTTACCTTACCGTATAATGATATAAATGTTTAGCGAACATTTAAACCTGTACTGTAAAAAAGTATAAAAAGAGATTACTAAATCAAGTCACAGTTCTATGATTGATTAATTGATTGAATATTAGGGTCATTTTTAATGCTTCGAGGGCTAACAGACGATAATTTAACCTAACCACTGTCTCCTGGGATCCTGAAAAGTTAACCAGAACTTGAGCACACACCATCACAGCAAGTAACTGATAACATTCCCACTTGAATCAGCAGTGAGAGATGAATGATAATGAGACACAATGTCGTATATCAATCATCACAGAGACTTGCCGGGCAGAGATTCAAATGACCCCCGGATTGATAGTCAGATGCGTATCTGACTGAGATATCAGGCCAGTTCTTAAATGAATGTTTGGTGCTACTACTTGACAGCACTGTGGAACAAATACAATCAATATCCACTTGTTCTATATTTCAGTCCCCACAAAGAGCTCATACAGAGAGTAGCCTTTCTGAAGAACGCCAACAGATACATCGCCATCAGTAAGGTGAGTCCCGAAGCCTGTTTCACTAATCATCTTATATATTATATAGAGTGAAATATGAGTTGATGAAAAAAGAGGCACGAAATACATATAGTGTGATCCTTAATTATTCTATACTCTTTTGCAAGCCTTATAAAAAGTATTTTTTCTAAAATTTGCAAAAAAACATGGGCAAATGAAATGTTCTTAGATGTTACAATTTGTTTGTATGAAACTTTTAAGACTTGCAAAGGTTAGTGAAATGGGCCCTGCTGTGGTTCTGGTATAGGTTTATCAGCAGCCCTGATGGCTGAATGTGTAGGGGGTTACAGGTTGAAATGTGTATCAGAGTGGCACTTTACCCCTTGAATTATCTGCAATAGCGATGAGATCAATGAGTGGAAAGTAGGTAAGTGGCATCTGCAGGAGAAATGAGGTGATACCAGAAGTGTAGTTGATAGTGTTAGCCACTCCGGGGAAAGGTTGAAGGTTTGAGTCCCAGGAACTTCAGTAAGCAGACTCGAGACTAATTCATATACACTTTGAGAGCTTTCTCTGCAATCAAGCTATAACAAATTAGTTAAACTAAGGTGAACAGTGTTATGATTCCTGTATGGGTTAGTTCAACACCATGGCTATCCTGGTGTGTACAGAACACTGCTAATGTTCAGGGGTCTTGGGTTCAAATCTTAAATCATGTGGCAGTGTCTACAGTGTCATATATATTAAGAGATTTATAGCCATAAGGAAAGTGAGTGTCATTCACATTTATCAGATAAGCGAGGTGGGAAACACACAGACAGGGTTGTTCAAAATATTTGTTTAACCCTTTACTTCATATAAATGCCTTTGGACACCTAATATAGAAGGCTTTTGAATTATTGGGTAAATTATCTTTATATATACTGACAGAGTGGAAAACAGTGCAGCAAGTGTAACGAGCAATCTGAACTCTTCCTGCACTGTTTTCAAAGGCCTTCTGTGATAAGTGCGGGAAAACGCGTATCTATGGAGTAAAGGGTTAACAGTAATGACTGCAGTAACTGATTAATGAGTAAGTACTTTGCTGTGAATACTATGTTGAAATAAGCACAGAACCAAATTTTATACAGCACTAAAGTCAGGAAAATTGCAATATCATAATGTCATCTAAGCACGTTTTTGTTTTGGTAGAGTCACAGAGTAATTATCAGCATCTATTAGTCTGTTGTTATTGTTGTAAGAAAAATACACAAATTGAATTGTACAAAACTTTTAACGAACCACGGCGTGGTCTAGTGGTAGAGCATCCACCTTGCATGCAGAAAGTCTTGGGTTCAATCCCGGCTGGGTCATACCAAAGACTTTAAAAACGGTACTAAAGCTTGACGCTCAGCATTGAGAGGACAGTTCTAGGTCTGGTCGGCCCGGTGTCAGTATAATGTGACTGGGTGGGGTATCATACCATGTGTCTGCGGCATGATACTCCAGTGTGACAGCGCTAAGAATACTGTCTAAAGTAGACACCGTCGCGATATGACTGAAAAATTGTTGAAAGCAACGCTAAACACCATACAACAACAACTTTTAACAAACAGCGCCAGCGTATATACACGTAGTCAAAAATAATGTTGAACAGATATCAATATTATGTTTCGTCTTTAGCTGAATATGAATTCTTCTTACAGGAAGGCACAATTTCCAGCTGGGGTATTGACCTGAAACTACAGAGATTTCTGAAAACTGGCACAGACTCGTGCAAGGCGCGTGACCTTTGGGTTACACATTTTGTAGTGTTACACAACGTCAACAAAATAGCTCTATCATTTACGAGCAAAGAAATAGGTATGCAGTCAGATATCGAATTTTATAGACCTTGCTAAAAAATTACGTAAATATGTGTTCGCATGGAATAATAGAAATAATAGATGTATTCACACGTACCATTTTGTTCCTACAGGCATTTAATTATGAAATTTCGCAGATTTTTTTCATATCCTGAAGAAGACTACTTATTTAAGGCAGGTGAAAAATGGTGTATCAAATGCTTATGTGTTTGTTTCTCATATAGCTTTACATCTTGTTATACATTTGACTTAAATAGAGGATCTTACATGAGTGCTTATTTATTATTGAATTTATTAACGAGTTGGAAAATATATATCAGCGAGACTTTGCCGAGCATTATATCATTTTTCCCAACGAGTTTGATAAATTCAATAGTAAATGAGCATGAATGTAAGATTCGTTTTATCACATAACTCAGAAAAGTTTACATTAATTTTTACTGTTTATTTTTAACAGATCTTCTCTATAAAGAATGAGAAAAAAATCAGGCATTCTTGTTTTCTTGAGTCATTGTATGACATAACATCTCAAAATAACGTCGTTTAACCATGATAAAAAAGCCCATGACAAATCAATATCATTTATATATTCGGACAAGTTGTTAAAGTACTTCAGCAATGTACATACGAGAGCCGAATTATATGGGAAATATTGAGCAATGAATTGGAAGTGATATTACACTAGGTTAATATCAAAATTATGTCATGGGTTTATTACACTCATGCACCTTAACTTATGTGATAATATAAATTATTATTGATCGATTTACAAATTGAAAGTGAATGCTTAATGCTGATGACTTCCAGTGATAAACTTATAGAAATGGTAGTGGTTTCATATTCATGTACAACATAGTCCATAATACTAGTATAATTTTTTTTTTCATTTTCTGCAGCCATCTATGATCTTGGATCAAAGGTTGAGTTCAGCTGTCAGTACAAAGTTCAGGGATTAAACTTCACACCACTTAGTTTGGACTACTGGTAAGTTAACACCATAAAGAGGTATCGAATTCAATGTTGGCCTGGTAGACTGAGGCTAGTCGAATTACGCCTTGGTGATCAAAAATGCCTGTCTAGGTCCATGTTGCTAGCAGAAAGAATCACAGTGTTATAGATATGTCAACAATCCTGTTGATCGTATATCAAACCAGATTATGAAAATTTACATTCTTTGAAAATCAGTGAGGAGGATATTGGTATTAAGTAATTGGTTCAGTTATTAAAATGGGGCAGGTGATCTTCTACAATATTGTAGCACATTACTGATTGCAGACACTTAAAAAACAGCTTTGGACATAGTAGCAAATTGTTTGTGCAATATGAATTCAAGGGAAATCACTCCTTCAATCACAGAGATGAACTGAAGGAATATGTACAGTCTGTGTAACAGTGATTCAGTCATATCCCGTATCTCATACTCCACTAACAGGTTGAAAGGCAAACCCGTTTATTCGCTTTTTTTGAAAATAGATAATTTTGGTACTTCTATCTAGCTTGTGAATGGTGTGAATTCAAATGGTTTGGAAGAATAATTGGTAAAAATATGGCTTACTGTTCAACCCACTTGTCACTTGTGTTATGTTATTGCTGATACGAACAGTGACTCGGGGAGTGTTTAGAAGAATGGTAGAAAATGTTTCGGAGCGGTATATTTGTAAATTGTTACGGATGTCCAGTAATTACATTCTTTTTATACTTAAATGTATTATGTTATCATTCTTACCTCATGCAAAACACTCGTATTAAATCCCCATGGGCCAGTGGATAACAGTTCTTTCTTGTTCATCAAAACGTATGTTGTCCACCTCAGCAGGATATTTTGTTGTCTATCTACAGGTTTAACAGGATGATCCCTAATCAGAGCTCACACTGTCGGTCGCCAAAGGTGCCAAATGCGATAAAAAAATCAAAATGGCGATGTTTTTTTCATTTGTGTGAAAATATGCTAATATTTTAGCTTTATAGCTATGGTTTGTTCATAAAGTAGCGTTCCATTGGCCTTAAATTTCAATCATAAAGTGTGTCTCTATGGATTACACCTGTCTGATAGCTGGTGGAGACAAACACACCATTTTTGCTCCAAAATCTTAAATTTGGCTCCAACTATCCTCAATTGGCAAGTGTGTTGGCGACAAGATTTTTTCAGCCAGAGTAGACCCAGCTAATGACCCAATTATGGTGTAATACCTGCTCTTTGTAATGCCAGTACTAACTCACTGCTAACCTGGCACGCTGGCATTACTATTTTGTTTTCTATTTTCAGGTTTAACCCGATGAATCCAAATGAAGCAATACTGGTGTTTGGGGATGTCGGTGGCTATGTCAACGCACTCTTCTTCAACTCTGCCCAGATTGCACTGTTTGAACGGCCGCCAGCCCCAGCAGGAGAAAAACAAGGTATGCAAGGTTACATATAAAGCTATATATATAACATGTAGACAATGCACACACCAGCCTCCTGATAATTCCCATCCGTGTACCCCGGTGAGTGCTGTTTTGTTTTGCTTGTGTTAGTTTATTAACCAATTTATTAACAGACTTCTAGAAACTTATGTAGTATTATTTTTGCAATCTTATTTATAGTCATAACAATTGAAGCTATTCTGAGTTTTGGATATCTAAGGGTACAAGTGTGTAGGATTTAAAAGAAAAAAAAAAGAGTAATTTATTTACACCAATTAAATTTGCACGCAAATAATTTTTCAATGAGTTATGACCCTTTGAATTTTTCATATTTTTTTGTACTCGCTGTTTCTCAGCAACCATTAGCTGGAATTCAATGATACTTCATAAAAGTGATTCGTACGAAGCCTAGTTGTGCAGTTCATGGGCATTTTCCGCTAGGTTAACTTTTTTAATGAGTTATAACCCTTTGTGTGCTCAATTTGTCGGCAGCCACTGGCGGGAGTTCAATGAAACCTCAAAAAAGTGTGCAATAACTGTGTCAGGACACCGTCTGTGGGTATTCCTCACCTTCAGTGATATTTCTAGTTTATTAGCTCGCCGAGACGAAGTCCAAGGAGAGCTATTGCCATGACCCCAGCGTCATTGTCTGCGTCATGGTCGTCTGTAGACAACCAGATTAAACTTTAGCGTTTAAGTTAAAGATATCTATGCAACCTCTAATTGGATGTGAATGAAACTTCGCATATGTGTTCACCATCATCAATGGAACACACGGAGACAAGAACCATAACTCTGGATTGCATTTTGTCACAGTTATGGCCCTTTATGGACTTAGACACTCAGGGACAAGCTTTGTTGACTTCTGACAACTCTTGTTTTTGTTAAAGCTGTTGCATTATTACTTATATTACGTCAATGGGAAATGGATAATAAGTAAACCACAACCTATTGGTCTAGCACATCTATAATTCACATTGTTTACTGTTACTGTAGATAGGTGCTAGCAATTACAGTTTTGAATCATGGATTTAAATACAATGAAATAAGTAAAATATCATAAATAAAAATACATTAACATATAAATTATACTTTTTGCCACTTTGGAGATTCGAATCCACGACCCCATGCGACGTCCTGTGTACATTAATGGCAACGTCAGTATATGCGCAACATTTGTTGGTGTTGCAGCGGTGGTGCAGTCGGTAGAGATGTCGTTATTAATGTGCTATGCGTTGACGCCGCATGGGGCCGTAGGTTTGAAACTCCATAGTGGCAAAAAATATTTTCGAAATTATCCATAGTCAGGTGAATAAGACATGTGTCACTCCTCTCCATTGATTCATTTAAAGTAGGAATAACACAAAATATTGAATGTAAATATAAACTATATATAAATATACTGTTAACGTTTAACATTTATTTACTTTATGATACTTGTAGTAATATAATTAAGTAATTGTACAACTATTATACTTGAGCAAATATGGCTTATACTGCCAATAAGATATAATCGTACAACTATTATACTTGAGCAAATTTGGCTTGTACTGCCAATTAGATATAATTGTACAACTATTATACTAAGTCTTGAGTAAATGTGTCTTATACTGCCAATTAGATATAAGTATATAACTATTATTATTGGCCATGGCTTATACTGCAATTAAGAAATATGATTTGCTTTTTAAGCTAGATGGGTGTGCTAATTTCGAAACAAGTGTATTACTTGTTCATGTAATATTAATACATTGTCATGTAAAAGAAATATGCATCAAAGCATTTGTATTTATAATCAAATTAAAAGAAATCTTTTTATAAGACTTTTACATCTTTAAAAAAAGTTCTTTATAATTAGTTTAATTATTTTGTGTTGCCTTGCACAATAACAGTTTAAGGAAAACTGAACAAGACATTTGCACATACGGGTAGTTCAATTTTTTCTTTTTCTTAGATAGACATATTGAGTATGTGGCTAAATTAATGTTAGTTTGACCTCTTTATTACTATAACATTCATAACATAAATTTAAAATGAATTACTATGAATTACAATAGATTGAATAAATTTGAATAGAAAATTATACTTGTCATTCAATGAATGTAATGGATGTAAAAACATATCATAATCATAATAAAATGAATATAAACATATAAACGTACATATTTTTATAAGCATAAATTATATAATGTATATATTTTTTTAAATTTTCATTGAATAAAAGATAAATTTATATCAAAGTAATTTTTAATTAGTGAATATAAATATATGTTTATTCAGAACAATTGTCCATATTGCCGCAATGTGATTTTAGTAAAACATTGTTTTATATTGTGTTAACAAGAGATAAAACCATATTTTTTTTTAAAAAATGTATGTTTGCGGTGCTCCTACCTACCCATTCAAATTGCAGTTTCCCAAACTTTAACTTTCATGATTTCTTACCATTTTTTGTTTGAAATGAAACATTTTTTTATCAAAATCTTGTGAAATAATTGGCAGAAAAAATAGCTAGCTACCTGCCCATCTAAAAAATTACCAGTTTGGAATGCTGGGCACAGCAAACAAACATTTTTTAAGACTGACCCAATAGCCTGTTGGTTGATATTGGATTTTTAATTTGGTTTTGGTTTTGTGTGATGATTAATACAATAACTCCCATTTTGTTGATATCTCGAGTTAATGTTGAATATTGCTTTGTTACAAGGAAGTACTATACTGGTAAAAGGGTTTTATATTTACTTACTATTTCAATGTACAAAGTATAATTTGTTCAGCAAGGATGGATCCAGGGGATAGGGGTGAACTGGCATGTGTCCCCTTCAAAAATCAGGCAAGCATTATGAGTTTTTGAGTTGCTCTAATGGAATTTAAATCTGATTCAATTGATTTTTTTGTCTCCCTGCGCTTGCTAACTAATTATTTATATCATTTATGGAGGCAAATAAGTTTTATAATTTTGTATTATTATGTATAATACAGAGACTTCAAGCCGGTATTTAATTGTTTTTCAACACAATAATTCATCCGTATGCTTTATTCTAGAAATATTGCCAGGTTACCAAATTTTTCTCCTCTTAAAAGTTAAACAAATTATTGTCATCAAGCTTTAAACTATTCAGATTTTTTTTCAAAATTACAGAGGGGAGCATATCCTTGAACCCTTTTAACATCTACCCCCCCCCCCCCCCCCCCCCCCCCCTTCCCCAACACCCCCAATATGAAATTCGTAACATGCCCTTGTTCAGAAATTTTACTTTATACATGTACAGTCAAAACTGTCTTTAGCAGCCAGTCAAGGGAAGGAGTAAACATGGCCCTTTAAGTCAGGTTATTGCTTAATACAGGTGTATTTGTTCTGAAAGCATGGAAAATGGAAAGAAGGGGAAGGGAAGGAGTAAATATGGCCCTTTAAGTCAGGTTATTGCTTAATACACGTGTATTTGTTCTGAAAGCATGGAAAATGGAAAGAAGGGGAAGGGAAGGAATAAACATGGCCCTTTAAGTCAGGTTATTGCTTAATACACGTGTATTTGTTCTGAAAGCATGGAAAATGGAAAGAAGGGCATGGGAAGGAGTAAACATGGCCCTTAAAGTCAGGTTATTGCTTAATACATGTATATTTGTTCTGAAAGCATGGAAAATGGAAAGAAGGGCATGGGAAGGAGTAAACATGGCCCTTTAAGTCAGGTTATTGCTTAATACATGTGTATTTGTTCTGAAAGCTTGGAAAATGGAAAGAAGGGCAAGGGAAGGAGTAAACATGGACCTTTAAGTCAGGTTATTACTTAATACACGTGTATTTTTTCTGAAAGCATGGAAAATGGAAAGAAGAGGAAGGGAAGGAGTAAACATGGCCCTTTAAGTCAGGTTATTGCTTAAAACAGGTGTATTTATTCTGAAAGCATGGAAAATGGAAAGAAGGGGAAGGGAAGGAGTAAACATTTCCCTTTAAGTCAGGTTATTGCTTAATACAGGTGTATTTGTTCTGAAAGCATGGAAAATGGAAAGCACAAAATGTGGTATCTCAAGTCAAGTGACTGCTTAATAGAGGTGACCACTTGCACAGATTCAACTGAAGGTGAGATTGGAAGTGTCAGCCTCAGCCATGTTAGCTAACCTATTGCAAGAGAGGAAGTTTTTCAATTTACATGCAGTATGATGGTGCGTATAGAGTATTTCAGTAGCAGTATTCTGTCATCACCTGGGCTTGAAGTGTCTGACGTATAACTGACCATGGGTCAATTTTCATATCTACTATATATCGGGAATTATTCTATAGTTATAGCATTTTTATTCCAGTAACAAATATTAATTATTGACTCGAGATATTATCAAATGCATAAAACCTAAAAGATCTTTTCACCTGAAATCATGATTTGCATAAGTGTCAACTGAGTTTATATTCCAATGGTGGAAAATTTGCATTAATCGGTCCATTTCCTGTTTTTGCTTTTTTTTTCTGCCTCATTAAAATAAGGGAGTAGAAACTGTTCAGTGTTTCAAAATTTTTTTAAAAAAGCTACTCGTCCTCCCTTCCCAATATTTTTTAATGAATGCTTAAAATCGAAGAAATATCAAGGTCAGTTTCTTAAATCTTACTCGTCCTGACCAAATGTTCACTCGTCATGGCAAGCAGAAGAGTGGAATTTTCCAGCCTTGCTGTTATGTAACTTTATTGAATTTTATAAACATTGTAATTATACTTTATTTTTACTTAAAACATTTGATAACATAAATAATAATAATGGACCTTAAATTTGTATTTAATGTATTGACTCTTACAAAAATCAAAAGAAACAAAATAGTACTTCTTATTAAACGCAGATCGATTGATAGATTAAAAACAAAAGAGACACAGATGTATTTCAGTGAAGAAATCTTTAAGAAATGTTGTTATTTTCCTCTTGTTTGTTTTGTGGCATGTGTTTTAATCCAATCTCTTGCTTTTATTTTACCTTCCTCTGATTGGTTAACATTTGACCTCTGACATCTGACCTTATTTCACCTTTGATCTCCGCACCCAGCATGGCAAGGTAGGTAACTCACATTTTATATCAAGGCTGTTCTTAAAAAAATGTTTGTTTGCCGTGTTTCTACAACTCATATTGCAGCTACCCAAGCTTTTTTTTTATTGAATTTCAAAAGATTTATGTTTTTTTCATGATTTTTTATTCAAGTACCATTTTAAAAAAATCTGACAAAAGAAATTAGTTACCTGCCTGCTCACATAAAAAATATGTGTTCGAAGTATAGCAAACAAACATTTTTTATGAATAGCCTAATTACATTTCTGCCATAAACAAGCAAATTGTCTTTCTTGTTCACATTTAAAAGGGCAGTATACACTCGTGTGAATTTATCTGAACTGTATTATACTTACTCTCCTCATACATGTAGCTATTCAGTTACTGACATACACGTCATAATTATTTATATTATTTATTTATAAAGGGACAGGTATAATGCATGTTGGATATACATGTACTACATTTAGCAAAAACGTTGGACTTCATAAATGTTAAGAAATACCCAGCCTATCAGTCCTGACACTACTCCAGCACGTAAATATAGAAAATAACATGACATGTCATATTCACATCAGTTACTGACGTACACGTCATATATTATTTATATTATTTATCTATAAAGGGACAGGTACAATGCATGTTAGATATACTACATTTAGTAAAAACGTTCATAAATGTTAAGAAATACCCAGCCTATCAGTCTGACATTACTTCAGCACATAAATATAGATAATTACATGACTTGTATTTGTGTGCCATGCTCCAACCTACCAAACCTATGTTACATTATATGTCACATTAATTAACATAGAAGACAAATCCTAAGATTTTGTTTCCTCATAAATAACCAATCAAAATTCATCTTTCACTTTGGTCCGGATTTCAAAATGTTGGATGAAGTAAACAACTGATTCATACCTGCAGATAATAGTCATATACTAGTTTTTTTTTCACCAGTTTTGGCTTCAAATTCACCTGCGGATTATACTCGAGTGCGGATTGTACTTTGGAAAATACGGTATTACAAATTTAAAGGGCAATATAAGAGTTGCATGACATTGTGTATTTTTCCCGACATTTCTGGTAAAATATCAGAAATGCAAGGTGTCTATTTGAAGCTACCATATAACAAATCAATATACAGTTTCTGTAACAAGATACATACTCACACAATTCTTTTTTTGATGTCGAGGAAGAAAACATAGTTGTGACTCTAATGTTAAATTGGGGAAGTTTATATACTTTTCTGTGTTTGTTTTTTTTTTTTTAAAAAAATCATCCTTAAGTTGATTTCAGAGAGGAGGCATTTATTAAACAGTTTATGATAAACACAAACAATTTCAGAATTTTTTTTTTAAAATTGTTTAAAAACTGAAATGAAAAATGCACTTAAATATAAAAATTGCATCTTTAGTATTGATTATGCAAAATGTAAAAAAAGTGTCAACAACTTGGTAATTTTCTAGTTTATTCCAGTACAGGATATCTCTTGAAAAAACAGAATTCTATGCTTGTCCCACAATTCATAGCTATTTAACGCTTACCAAAGTGTGATGTCATTCAACGTTCCCTAAAGCAACTGACCATTCAACATGCTCAAATCTCATCACTATGTTTACGCAACAAACCCAAGTGGTAGAGCTGGGTCCATCCTATGGTCTTTGTACATTTTCCTAGATAGGGTTTGTTATCCAAAGGATCTGTTCTAAGGTCATGGATAAAAAATAAGATAATAGTTCTAACATCTCAAACCTATGGTGGAAGTCGTATCGTCTGTGGAAGCAGATTTATTTGCGGAGTTCAAAAAACACCATCCGTTGCTGAGGAAACAAAAATGACAGTGCACCAATTACCCTTTGATTTTAATTCTTTGAACTTTGTCTCATGTCCGATCAGAATAAGTAATAAATCATTTTTGTAATACAGTGTATATTATAAAAAAATTATTACAATATTGTAAGTGTAAGTTACTAAGTTCTTCTTTCTTTCTTCTTACAGAAACATGCCTGAATGTTGACCTGAACAATATCGCCAGCAGAAAGTTTAAAAATGTGACATACACCAAATACCTGGCCCACGAGAAGGAGTGGTGCAGGCAAGGTATGATATAGACAATGCTTAAAAATGTGACATACACCAAATACATGGCCCATGAGAAGGAGTGGTGCAGGCAAGGTATGATATAGACAATGCTTAAAAATGTGACATACACCAAATACCTGGCCCATGAGAAGGAGTGGTGCAGGCAAGGTATGATATAGACAATGCTTAAAAATGTGACATATTCCAAATACCTGGCCCATGAGAAGGAATGGTGCAGGCAAGGTATGATATAGACAATGCTTAAAAATGTGACATACTCCAAATACCTGGCCCATGAGAAGGAGTGGTGCAGGCAAGGTATGATATAGACAATGCTTAAAAATGTGACATACACCAAATACATGGCCCACGAGAAGGAGTGATGTAGGCAAGGTATGATATAGACAATGCTTAGAATGTGACATACCCCAAATACCTGGCCAATGAGAAGGAGTGGTGCAGGCAAGGTATAATATAGACAATGCTTAAAAATGTGACATACACCAAATACTTGGCACACTAGAAGGAGTGGTGCAGGCAAGGTATGATATAGACAATGCTTAAAAATGTGACATACACCAAATACTTAGCCCATGAGAAGGAGTGGTGCAGGCAAGGTTTGATATAGACATGGTTTAACGACTTGTGTGGGATGCCATTTTCATTTCATTCATAGAGCACTGAAGTTGAATGGTCACTGATTTTATAAAAAAACATTTTATTTAATTAACCAATGACATATTTATTAATCTAGTGAAATATCTCTTCTGATTGATTACTCAGTGTTTCTGATAACTCGGCTCTCATACGTAAAATGTCAAATTTCTTTTGGAGTTGCCTGAATATATAAACAGACTTGAGAGCAGTTCATACAATCATGTATACGTTTTGAGCAAATTTATTTTAGCTTGATTTAGAAGTAAGCTCAAAGCTTATATGAATTACTCTTGGGTTTGAATCGAACCCGTTAGCTCTAGCGTGAGTGGCCAACACCTATCCACTGCACTGCCGCTCTACTGATGGTTGAGCTGAATAAGCATTTCATATAACTGAATGTTTTACCATGATAGTCCGGTCAACAAGTCAAGCAGAGGAATTGAACCCGTAATCTCTAGCGAAAGTGGCCAACACCAATCCACAGCAATACCGCTCTGCTTATGGTTGAGCTGAATAAGTTTCATTTCATATAACTGAATGTTTCACCATGCTAGCTAACTGTAACCTGTGTTTCAGTTAAATACTCCCACTATCTTGAATGCTTCATCAGCTGCGCGACTAGCTCACTGAAGTCGGTCGTGATTGGTTGGATGGAGAAACACACATCTGTGAACCAGAAGGCTAAACAGTAAGTCGTGTTTGTAATGAATCGAGAGATTTAAAGTCACACTGGCTCTTATGCTAGGTTAAATTCCCATTGTTTAACATTTATTCGATTCGTTTTAGACAAATATTAAATGTAATTAAATATAGATTTGTATTTTCCATAAAATACCTTTTTTTTTTTTTTTAAATACCATGGAGATAGACATCGGCTAGTTCCATGTCTGACAGTTTTGGTCCATAAATGTATATATGTCCCTCCATTAATTCTTTCAAAAGTTGTTTTTCTTAAAAATAAATATTAAATTTGTTAATGACCATTTACTAATCACATGCTGTTATTTTCGGCCTGGTCAGCTCCATTGGTAGCACATCTGACTATCATTACAGGGGTCTTTAGTTTGAATCCCCACCTGGCAACAGTCTCTGTGATTATTGATATACAACCTTATGTCTCATTTCATTCATCTCTCGCCACCGATTCAAGTAACTGATCACTTTCCCACTTGAATCAGTGGTGAGAGACAAATGATAATGAGACACAGTGTTGTATTTCAATCATTACAGAAACTGTTGAAAGATTGGGATTGGAACTCACAACCCCATGATTGATAGTCAGACGTGCTACCGACTGAGCTAATCAGACTTGGCTCATTATGAGAATAATGCCATTATAAATTAATTGGTAGATTATCATCCAAATTCTTCATAAAAAATGGGGAGTACGGGTGGATTTTAATTTTTTATTTTCATTTTTAAAAATTTTGAAGATTTTTTTTAATTATTTTTTTTTTTTATGAAAATAAAAAGGGTCGGGTGGCATGAAAATTTGGGGGCGGGCGGGGATGATAATCTTGCAATTAATTTATTATGGCCTAAAGTGTTTTTTTTATTTTAAATCTATACAATGATTGCAATATGAGACTCATTTGAATAATAATGTTTATGTTTACAATCATTTATTAAACTTCAAAATATTTATTTAATGGTAAACTTTTTTATTTGGATATTTTATTTTTCAACATTTTCATTATTGTATTATTTTAGCACTTGGCGTTATATGCCTGGGTAGGTCCAGTATAGAATACAGTTCTGAGGAATGTCATCCATATGTGAAAACTGATCAAAGTTTGTTTTGTCTGCATACGGCTGATCACAAAACTGGTGTATCTGCTTTCTTTATGTCTACTTAGTTAGATTACTTTTGCATATATTCAAATTATGATATCGTTTCTTTGTAAAAAAAAATTGCTTAATTGTCAAAATGAAAATCTGAAAGTGCCAAAATTGTGATTTTCACATTTCAAAGAATTTTCAGTAATTTAACTCTTCTTGCCCCACTGTCATCCCCACTCCCCCATGTGGATCTGCTAGTGATCTGAGATCTTCATACACTGTATAACTGGTTCTATCCAGGGTGACTTTGAACATGACTTATCTAAGTTGTAAGAACTTGTTTCACAATTGATTTAAAATGAGTAAGCTTTAAACAATACATACCTTGAAATTGTCAATACGTTTGATAGGACCATGTGTCCATCAAAAATTATCATTTGAGGACTCTGTACATACATTTAAAATTATCATTTGAGGACCATGTGTACATTAAGAATTATCATTTGAGGCATCTGTGTACATCAAAAAGTGTCATTTGAGTACTCTGTGTACATCAAAAATTGTCATTTGAGAACTCTGTGTACATATAAAATTATCATTTGAGGACCATGTGTGCATCTAGAATTATCATGTACATCAAAAATTGTCATTTGAGGACTCTGTGTACATAAAAAATTATCATTTGAGGACCATGTACATACATTTCAAATTATCATTTGAGGACCATGTGTATGATAAAAATTATAATTTGAGGACTCTTGTGTACATTGAAAATTATCATTTGAGGACTCTGTGTATAATAAAAAATTATCATTAAATTTTGAGGACCATGTACATAAAACATATCACAAAAATATCATGTAAGGACTATATAAAGATTTTTATTATGTGAGGACCTCATAATGTTGACATGCGGTGGTTGAATGTCAGGCAGGAAATTCGGTCATATTTGATAATAATTTTGGTAGTTGTAACAGACAAGACAAATGTCTACTTTTTACATGTTTATGACTTCCTCTGATTCATGGATCAGTGCATATCAGAATATTAATTGTAGATAGTATTTTGTGAATAATCATTCTCATGTAAAGGAGGTTTGTAAAAAATTCTGTTTCAAAACCTTACTGTCTTGCTTACAGATTTTAATATTTGATGAAAGCCTCAGAATCAGTTTTCTTCATTTTTGGCTTTCTTACTAGAAAGTCAAATAGAAAAGTCGAAAAATTCAACTGAGCTGGTTCCCCAAGAACCACAATGCATAGTTATTGTCAGGGAATTTGATACGGGTACCAATTCAGTAATATTATTTTACATGAGAATGCTTATTTAATTGCACAGTGATTTTTGGTGGCATATACATATTACATTGTTAGTTAAGCAAGATAGCAATTCCCTCACTGCTGAAAAAATACACTTGCAAACAAACTGCTCACAAGGTAGCCCAGTTTGTGTTTTTAGCTTTTTATCAATTAAATATATGTGGGTGAGTTTGGTCCTCCTCTACGACCATATGTCCACGAGCAAGAAATTTAATCTTCATATGCATAAAGTACTGGTTCTAACCAGAAAGTCTCCAAGTGTCATTTATCAAAATTGTCAAAACTTGTTTCACAATCGATGTAAAATAAATAAGTTTTAAAACATTTCAATATGGATTTTGGATCCCTGTGATCCTGACGTTGTCCTAGAGAGTTCTGCACTGCAGTACGAAACCATAAAGGTGTTTTCATTGGACAGATTGTCCTACATCCAGCAACGCATCTTTGTCAATAAATTGAAATGTGCATGAAACTGAACTAACAGCATATTTAAATGATTTATGTTGAATGTGCAATTTTTAAAAAAAAAATGTTAAAAAAACAAGCTGATTGATTGGCAATGTAAGGTTTGTCATGGCAGATTGCACGCTATTTAAAGTTGTTTTATATAAAAAATAGAGGCTATATCTGGCTCTTGTTTCATCAACACTTTCTTAAGTTTTACTGAAATACTTAAAAATTAACTTACTTTTGACTGGTTACTTTAAAATTCTTTTACCAATGCCATGGAAAACCAAATGCATTTCTTCTGGAGCCAGTCTAAAATCATGATCACCTGGATGCTTTTCTTTGATTTTTAAGTTTTTAAGTATTTAAGTATTTACCTAAATGTGTAAGTGGAACATGAGTCAGTATGTTAATATATATATATTAAACTATGGGAATTGCTGTCTGGGTATACTGTAAATCCTGAGTTTGTGTTGTTATTATTATATTACATGTATTGTACACATATCCACTTCTCCCCAGGGCAAGGCTTACAGTTTTTGGTTTTGTGATGTACTTGTATTAGTGACACAGGTTTAAATGCTAATATTAAGTTTTTTCTTGCCAAAAATAGTACGGCTACACATTATTAAAGGGTCTGCACTTAAGGTGTTGCTGTGTGGAAGCTTTGATTGCACAGTTACCATCAGTCTGTGTTGAAGTGTTTGATACCACAAAGGTCTGTGTTGTATATGCAGATTAGATATATATCACAAGGGTTTGTGTTGCAATTTAAGATACCATACTGGGCTGAGTTGATAGTTACCTCCTGTCGGTGTTGAAGGTTTGATTTCACAAGGGTTTGTGTTGCAAATTAGATACCCTATGGGACTGAGTTGATATTTGCCACCAGTCTGTGTTACAGGGTTTTCATGTGTGATACCATATGGGGCCTAGTTGATATTTGCTACATTTCAATATTTCATGTATATGATTTACCCCCTGGAATTGTGTTGCATATTTTACACCACATGGGTATGTACAAGAAATATTATTAAATAATTTTTTGAATATTGTTCAGTCATATTTGTCCTATGGTACAATGATATGTTGGCGTAATGTATACAGTCATATGTCAAATTGTTATACAACTACTATTTGTATTGCAATTTAAATGAGTACAGAAACACACATTCCCATTTTATTCCCATTTTATTCCCATTTTATTCCCATTTAACATGGCAGATCTAGGGAGTTAAAGGTAGATATATTATTTCTAATTCATGGGTTACTTGCGGAGATGGGGTGTGCTCGAGTACTGGTTAATCCCAGGAAACAGTGGTTAGGTTAGTTGATTGTCTGTTAGCCCTCGATGGCATAAAAATGATGCTAGATATTCAATCAATCAATCAGTCATCTAATTCATGGGTTAAATCAATAAACAACCATGACTTATAATACAATTATTGATACTTTTCTTGATAAAATAATCATTTATTTGCCAAAGTACAGATTAAGAATTATACCTTTAAATTACCTTAACACCAACCCCTCCCCAATGTCTACTTACTGACCATGGTATGGGGAAAAAAACTATAAAATTTTAACATTTTTACAGAAAAACAACCACTTTATAGCAGGTTATTTCTGCTGTAGAATCTGAAATTCTGTGTGTTTTTTAGGAGGGAAAAAGATAATGAAAAATTTGTTAAAATGTTGATGTTCATATTTGAGAAAAATAATCTGCTATAACATAATGATGTCATGCTATTGTGTAGTATTTTAATTGATTGTATGCATTTTTGGTTTTGCCCATATACTAGTGATTTAAAATATTATGTAGTACATGTATATATTGATCAAAATATATTTTAATTAGTGGCAGCATATTTAATTAAAAAGCAATTACCATCCTCATTATTATTATTATTATTATTAATATTACCTGTAGTAAGTAAAGCTTTAATTTTGTTTCTTTGCTTGTTTTGTAGCAAGTGAGATTTAACTGTAGATCATGCGTAACTATATAGCTAAGTTGTTGTGTATAGTGTTTATTGTCGCTTTTTAATAAAAAAATTTTTTGGACATATCACAACAGTGTCTACTTGACAGTATTCCACGCTGGAGACATGTGCTGCAGACACGTGGTATGATACATCATCCAGTCACATTATACTGACACTGGTCTGAACCGACCTTTAAATGCTTTGAGCGCCAAGTGTGGTAGCTTCTTGTACCATTGTTTGTATGCTACAACTGGGGATCGAACAACATGCGAGTGAATGTTCTACCACTAGACAACTGCTGCGTGGTATTATGAAAACATGAAGTGTAGATAACTATCATATCTGGTTTTTGTTTCACCAACATATTTAAGTATATATTTGATTACTTTGAAACTTTTGAATCTAAGTAAAGCATGCAACTGATCATGATTTCAGACTGGCTCTATTAAAATTCCATATTAAAGTAACCAGTCAAAATTAAGTCAAATCTTTAAGTATTTTTTAATTAAAAAAATTGGTGAAATAAAAACCTTGTATGGTATAATTGAAAAATTTGGTCTGTCCATGAAGTTTTTATCTGTGTGTTTTGTCATTTGGCCAATCAAATTTGTATCTGTAACAATTGACCAATAATATTTCTATGTTTTACTTATCTTTTTTATGTGAACAAAATGTTATATTAATATGTCCAGTAAGTAATTTAACATATTTATCATTCAATTTTTAAGGCATCAGAAATAAATAACAGTTTCTAGCTCTACATTGTATGGATAATTATTGCCATTTATAAAATTAGATGTGGCCGAATTAGTCTAAGGCGTCATCTCAAGATCACTTACCCCTCACCGCTAAGGTTGTAGGTTTGAGTCCCGCTTGCTCCAAAAACTGTATGTGAGAAAGTTTGCCAGTTACTTGCAGAAGGACGTTGGTTCTACTCAGTCTAAATCAGTCTGAGGTCTTCCTCCACCAGTAAAACTGGATATGCCATATATAACCTGAAATGTGTTGAAAATGGCATTAAACCCCATTCAAAAAAAGAAATATATATATAATTATGTGTACATGAAAATGGAATGATAAAATAACAAGGATGCAAGTACAAAATCCATGTATTACATAACGGTTAAAGAAATTTAGTAAGCAACTGGGTACTTCACATCGAGGGGTTAAAGCGTAAAAGGTCTAAGTGCTTCTTTATTTATATGCACTGATACCTTTTTCACATTCACCCCTCAGCATGTAACTTTCCTTTCCCACATGGGCTTGAAGTCACGGGTTGATATCAGAGGAGTAACAATTTCTATACTTTTTATTAATTATAATGTTGTTACGTCAAAGTGACTTGTAAAAAATATTCTAACACCCTTAAGAATATGTATTAAAAACTGCATATACTGTCGGTAAAATCATTACGTTTTAGCATTTTATGTAATACTACATTGTTTGTTTACAATGGCGAGCACCACCGTAATCAGTAGTGTAAATAGATAACCTAGTTTGTTTGTCATTTTAAATTAACCTTTTATTTGTAAAATGTCAATTTGACCAATTGTTGCTCAAGAAACTTTTTTCAGAGAGCGATGAAACAAATAAGTATATTAGAATTTTGAAATGTGTGTATATTAAGAGGTTTTTAATAATCACAAATTTGTATTAACGGCTTAATCTATAGTTGCTAACAGGGAATGTATGTATGTCTCTTATAGGAGTGCATCGTCCAAGAAGGAAATTCAAAGATCTTCATCCTTTGCAATACAACAGGGAGTTAATGCATTTGACTTCAGTGACCAGTTAAATCTTATAGGTAAGCGTTCCTGAGTCCTGCTTGACAGAATATAAGAAATGAACTGAATTATACCATGAATATACTCTACGAAATGTAGATCTGGTGGTGTCGCGCAGAAAATGCCACCATGAGGTGATGCCGTGAGATGATGCTGTGAGGTGAGGTGCCGCTTTGAGGTGAGGTGCCGCTGTGAGGTGCCGCCATGAGATCACTTGTCTCCAACTGCTGATGAGTTCATGGGTTAGAGTCATGCTTGATCTAAAAACTTTATGTGAGAAACTTTGTCAGTTTCTTACAGAAGGATGGTCGGTGGCTCTACCCACTACATAGATTTATTACAAGTACTTCCTCCACCAGAAAAACTAAATATACCATAATATTAAAACAAGTAACACAAGTTATTAAAAAAGTTAAATCAAATCATTTTTCTGTAAGTTATATGTAATTAATAAAAAAAACAATGTATAAAGTCATGCAGAATTTGATTTACAGTCAAATCTGTGTTAGAAGTCACCTCTATTAAGCAACCACTTGCCTCCAACAGCCACATTTTCTATTTACCATTTTTATAATTTTAGTTTTAATCACCCTGTATTTAGCAGCCATTTTTTTTATCTTTCCCTTGAGTGGCTATTTGAGAATGGTTTGACTATATATATTGTAATCACACTGTATTTAAATGTTACATTGTTTCTGTTTTCTGTCAACAGCTACTGCTGGAGTCAATCATCATGTCTGTTTGTGGAACCCGTATGTTGTCTCCAAACCAAATGGGGTAAGTCCTTCATATAGATATCTTTGTTGTTACCAGCGTATTATGGAATACATGTTGTAATTATACAGGATCTAGTCTTGCTTAGATCATGCAGCTCCAAGAATGCTCATTTATTGTATATCTACATGTATGCATTGTGGGCTGACCAGATGTGATACAGTACCCCAGTCTCATTATACTGTCATAGGGCTCGTCTTTCAAGTACATAATTATTTAACATAAAAAAAAGCACCTTTATTTTTCGTACAAATTTTGCAGTATTTTATTTTCGATAATTTCACTGTTGAATCTAGTGAGATTATAAATGGTATTATCACTGTTTTAAACCTTAAATCAACCCAGTTGGTGTCGGTGAATTTACTGAAATTGATATTTTCACTTGTGGCTTTTACTACTCATGGTTATGCCAATTCAATGTTTGAGCCATGAAATAAAAATTACATTTCACAGACACCGAAAAATTATATATATAAACAAATTTGTTACCCTGACATTTTTTTTTGTTTTAGATTTTACGAGGTCACATGGCGAGTGTGGTTCAAGTTCAGTTTATCAAGAGCAGAGGTCAGCTGATCAGTTTCTCCAAAGATAAAGTGCTGCGTATCTGGGACGTTCAGTTACAAGTGTGTATACAGAGACTGGCAGGCATGTTCCCTAAAGGTCCTGAAGGTAGGTTTGTTTGAGTGTTACCATAACAGGGAACAGAAGATGATTGATTCTTAAAGGGACTCCTCCGTGGCCGAGTGGTCTAAGGCGCCTTCTCAAAACACTTAGCTCTCCCCATTAAGGTTGTATATTCGAGTCCTACATACTCCAAAAACTGTGAGAAAGCTTCCAGTTACTTGCGGAAAGACTATGGTCCTACATAGTCTTGACTCAGTATGAGGTCTTCCTCCACAAGTAAAACTGTATATGCCCTATATATTAACCTGAAATGTGTTGAAAATGGCGTTAAACCTCGTTAAAAAAAAGGTTCTTAAAGAAGAATAGAATTGACCTGACGAGAGAATGACTATTGCTATACCTACTGGCCATGTGGCATTGTTTGTCTAAGTAAATACAATGTAGTGGTGCTCTTGTTAACTAGATGCACAGTAACTTTCACAGTTGAATGTTGATCCATTTTTATAGTTAAATTTCTTTTTAATTTTTTTTTTAACGTAGTGTTTTTTCTATACTGTCAGTAGCTCAAAACAAAATGTAACTGGGCCTGGTTATCCTGTTGGTATACAGGGTAGCTTGACTATCAATCCAGGGCTTGTGAGTTCGAATCCCCTCCAGGCCACAGTCTCCATGATGATTGATATACAATATTTGTCTCATTGTCATTTGTCTTTCACCCCTGATTTAAGTGGGAAAGTTATCATTTACTTGTGAAGTCGGGGTGTGCTCGAGTACTGGTTAACATTCCAGGATCCAGGAAAACCATGGTTAGGGTAACTTATCTTTTGTTAGCGCTTGATGGCATAAAATTGAGGCCAAATATTAATCCCCCACCCCCCACTCAAAAAATATTGTGTTGTTTTTCTTTACTGTCATTAAGGGTCCTCCATGGCCGAGTGGTCTAAGGCACTGCTAAGGCTGTCTATTCGAGTCCTGCTTGCTCCAAAAACTTTATGTGAGAAAGTTTCCAGTTACTTACGGAAGGACGGTGGTTCTACTCAGTATGACGTCTTCCTCCACCAGTAAAACTGGATATGCCACATATAACCTGAAAGTGTTGAAAATGACATAAAACCCCATTTACTGTCATTAAAACATTGCTAAATATAGATTTTTCGTTATAGTGCATAGCTCTCTGCTGTTTGATGAGGGAAAGGACAGGAACGGTATGGAACACAATCGACTCTTCATCACGTTTAACTATCAGCTGACACTGATGGAGATGAAGGCAGAGATTAGAGACAGGATCATGTCCCACGACAAACCGGTTGTCTCCGCTATGTACAATTCTGTATATAATCAGGTAAGTTATTTGCCCGGCTTGGCATCATTGTGTTGTGGGTTTGTGGGCTTTCAATGGTGTGTCTGCTGTCTTGAGTAGACACCGTCACAACATGACAGAAATATTGTTGAAAGTGATGATGATAACGTCTTTTATACAATAATTTGGAATTAGGTCGGAATATTCCATTACAATATTTGAATGGAAAACAATAACTTTTTAACAAATTATATTCTCCCTTTAAAAATAATTTCTTCCTTGTATTCATTTTAAAAATTTGCATGTGTAACAGTTATTGAGTCTATTCAATGAATACGGCTATATTGTATTTTAATGGTTAAATTATTGCTTGCCAAGGTCACTAACCTCCCACCGTTGAGGTCATAGATTAGAGCTCACCTTATGTGTGACAAGGATTGTGGTTTTGGGACCTTCTTCAACCAATTATCTGGTAGCTATTTATAAGGTCATAATAAATTAATTGCTAGATTATCAACTCTGCCCGCCCCCCAATTTTTATGGTGCCCTGACCTTTTTTATTTTGTTTTTTTTATAAAAAACATCAAAATATCTAAAAAAAAATAAATAAAATAAAATCCTCCTCCCTTCCCCCTTTTTAAGAAAAATTTGGATAATAATCCAGCAATTAACTTATAATGGCCTAACTATAATGTATTTAAAATAAAATTTAACCCCATTAAAACAAAAAAAAAAAAAAAAATGAAATTAAAAAAAAAGGTTGTTGACTGATTTAAATCAATGGATTTAGGCTGTTAAGTAAAATTAATTTGGGAAATAGAATATGTGACCCATTTGGATAAGAAACCTAGCCGAGGTTCGAATATTTGTCCTCATGTGATGATGTTTCATTCTATAGGTCATCAGTGTTTGCCAGGGAGGTACCATGATCATGTGGATGATTGACACAGGTCAGAAGGTCAAGCAGTTCAACGGTTGCCATGGTAGTGCAGAGGTCACATGTCTTGCCCAGGATGCCACTGAGACAAGATTATACACAGGGAGTACGGATGGAACAGTGAAGGTAAGTATTTTAAACATTTGGTGGATCTATCCAGATCAAACTTAAGTGCAGAAGCGATGTAGAGAAACGGTTGTCGGTTGCTTATGCAAGAGGTTGTGTGTTCGATCCCTTGCTCAACATTATAGCTTTTTTAAAATGGCACACACACCTGGTTCAGGTAACGAACTCAAGATGATTACTTTGCAATCATGATAGAAAACATTACCATAAACAGGAGTTGGACTGGTACTATTTTACTTTAACATTCAAATAATATTTCCAAAGAAGTATAATGTTAGTCAGATATATATATATATGTATGCTGTTTGTTTGTTGTAGCACCCATACAAAACATAATTACTACTTCAAATGGGATGGCACATGGGTTCGATCCTCCGCCACAGCTGTTTTTAAATGTCCTGAACAACGCCTTTTATCTGCATAGGATTAGTGCTGATTCCACCTAAGAAGATTGAGCGTGATTTGTCTAAGTAGTAAGAACTTGTTTCACAATCGATGTAAAATGAATCAGTTTGAAACCTAGCGGCTCATCATTTTCAATTTTGTACAAATGTTTATGTACATTATATAACTGTATAATGTCAGTAACTAAATACTTATGGTATGTAAACTTTATATTTTTAGATTTGGGACTTCAATGGTCATTGTTACCACACACTGGATTGTTCAGGAGGTCAGCCAGCTGATGTTGGTCAGATCTTAAACCTTAAACGCAGCGTGGTTGTTGTAGGCTGGGCAAAGTAAGTCATTTGATTGATTGGTTGATTGATTGATTGATTGATTGAATATTAAGTGTAATTTTTATGCCATCGGGGGCTAACAGATGATCAGTTAACCTAACCACTGTTTCCTGGGATCCTGGAAGGTTAACCAGAACTCGAGCATACCCCATCTCCGCAAGTAACAGATAACTTTCCCACTTGAATCAGCAGTGAGACATGAATGATAATGAGACATTTGAAGTATGGTGAAGGGACATTAAGAGTATTTTAACCCCTTAAATGGTTTTGGATGAATAATACTAAAAGAGTTTTCACATTAAATTAATGTTTGGTCTGCAGCTGTTGTAAAATTACAAAATACAGGTCATTTAACCTTACCCCTTTCCAGCTTAACTTTTGATAAAAATTTACTGATATATAACAGGGGCATCCTGTGGGCACATCTTTAAACATCATTCAGTATAAATGTACCTATTCACATGCTGAAATAGTTGCGATGAAATCATCTCGAAATTAAGACAATAATTGTAAAATTAGTGCAAATTTCAAGCTGGAAAGAAAGAAAGGGAGTATTTATTGTAATATTATACCTTATTTTTACATTTGCTTCTGTATGCAAAAGTAACGTCTTCAGGTCAATATATTAGTATACTGACCAGGACTGGTCTAATAAAAAAACGGGAATTTGATCATTCTGTCCAATATACCAAATGTGTAAGTATTTCAACATGCAAGCTCATTAAGGGTGTATTATGCCCAAATTGGAAAGGCCATAATAAATTAATTGCTAGATTATCATCCCCGCCTGCCCCCTAATTTTCATGCCACTCCGATCCTTTTTTTTTTTCATAAAAATAAAAGTGATTTTTATTAAAAACATCAGAAATTTTAGAAATGAAAATAAAAAATAAAATCGTCCAGCCCTTCCCCGTTTTTAAGAAAAATCTGGATGATAATCTAGCAATTAATTTATAATGGCCTTAATGAAATTGATATTTTTGTGTTGTGTTTGAATAAATTCAGTATAATATCCTAACAAATAATACATGGTGCTTTAGTCCTTGCAATTATGATCCATGGATTTCAGCACCATTTTTTATTTGTTAATTAGTTCACGAGAGCAAAGTTGTTCTGGTCACCTTTCTTCATTGCCCATCTGTATGTCAAGAATTTCAATTAAATTAGACCCAGAAGTTTCCTGGCATGTAAATTTCTTATTATGTTATTATTGCATAAATTACCATGATCTGGTGACAAAAATGGCCATGGTTACTAAAAATAGCAATATCTTCATCTCTGGAACCACCAAATTTCAATGAAATTTCACAGTTTCTCAGCTCATTGTTTTTCAAACCATGGAACAGTGATGAAAAATTGCCCTGCTTCAGGACCACCAAAGAAAGAAATCCGCTGGATCATACAACAAAACTTTACAACTGTCTTAAGTTTACATTATTAGAAATGTATGATTTTTTGTTTACTCCAGGTATGTAACAGTTTTTCGTAACACAAGTTTCCGTGAGTACCATGTGCTAGCTTCTGATTGGAAGGGAGGACAGGAACATGCAGAGGACATCCTCTGTGCAACATTCCAGGGACCAAATGTCCTGGCCACAGGTATGTTTCCTGTAATAATTTAATGTTACCTAAAAGCCTGTTTGTTCATCTGTTCTTTCATGTTTTAGATAAAAATGGGTTTCTGATCAGTAACTTCTTGAAGGGTGTTCATATTTAATTAAATCTGTGTGTGGTCCTGTCTAATTATGAAATACAGTTCGATATTTAACATCGTTAAAAGTTATGCCCTCTTTTTACTCAATTCTCGGTAAATGATTGGTTCATATACTTATTATTTTGATGAAATGTTGGAAATATTCATGAATATGTTGACCAATAGTAATACAAGAAATTGTGTAATTTATTTTTATATCTAAGACAATAGAACATGATGACAGGCTTCTAAAACATTGATTTATCATTTGTGTCTATTAAAAATCATATTTCATCATATGTTGAACACGAGATAAATTTATTAGCTTCATTATACAGTCAAACCTGTATAAACAGTCACCTCTATTAAGCAGCCACTTGTCTTAAACAGTCACATTTGTTATTTTGCAATTCTATGCTTTAAGAGCAAATTAACCTTTATTAAGCAACAACCTGTCTTAAAAGACCACTTTTGCCCCTTCTCTTGACTGGCTGCTTAAGACAGGTTTGACTATATATTGATTTGTTTTAGTATTAAGCATCATTTTTATGCCATTGTGGGCTGAAGATGATCAGTTTATAGGTTAAATTTTTTCCTGGGATGGTTAACCAGTACTTGAGCACACTGTCTCCGCTAGCACTGATAACTTTCCTGGGATCTCAGATGGTTAACCAGTACTTGAGCACACTGTCTCTGCTAGTAACTGATAACTCTCGGATTTTAGAAAAAAAAGATTTTATAATTTCAGCGAACTTAAAACTTTATATAGATTATCTAGTTCAGAATTTCTTAGATATAACCAATTAGTATCAAGCATACCTAACGAATGGAAAGAAAGATTAAAAGATGAACCAATCGATACCCAAGACTATGTAAACCTATTACAAAAACTAATTTTAAGCAAACAAA
The DNA here is from genome assembly GCA_029582155.1 of Panopea generosa. Taxonomy (NCBI): domain Eukaryota; kingdom Metazoa; phylum Mollusca; class Bivalvia; order Adapedonta; family Hiatellidae; genus Panopea; species Panopea generosa. The sequence goes on along the minus strand of CM055912.1, from coordinate 9,847,792 downwards.
CAAATCAATTTTTATATAGGTATCAAATGACAAATGAACAAAAAACTAAAGTTAAATCTGAAATAAAATGGGAGTCAGACTTTCAACATATTCAGTTGGAATGGAAGAAAATATACACTATTCCAATCAAATCTACAATTGATCAAAAATTAAGAAACTTCCAATACAAATACTTGATGGGCATAATCCCAACAAATAAGTCATTGATGAAATTTAAAATAGTAAATTCAAACTTGTGTGAATTTTGTAATGGTTATATAGAAACAACTAATCATTTGTTCTGGGAATGCTTTCATGTGCAAACATTCTGGACTGAGCTAAGGACATATTTAAACGATATAAACTTTAATATAAATATATGTAAAGACACAGTTTCCTTTTGAATTGTAACAAACAATCCTAGTATAAATAATTTAAAAAACTTTATTCTTATATGTGCAAAATATTTCATATTTGTAAGCAAATCACAAAAAAGAGTTCCAAAAATACAATTGTTAAAAAAGTATATGGAAAGAAGACTCTAGATAGAACGAGAAATAGCTCTCAAACATGACAAATTAGCAACTCATGAAGCAAAATGGAGACTTTATCTCCGTTAAAATTTTATAAATGACAATAATATTAAAAACTGGGAAAGCTGTTAGGAATTGTTAATGATATTTACATGGACGAGACAATCTTTTTTTTTCTTTTGTTCACTCTTTTCATTATAAGTCATAAAAAATCAAAATCTTCCTTTCTTTTCCTCTGTTTTTTTTTTGTTTTTTTTTCAACAAAAAAAAAATATTGTTTTTATCATATTATCATTTTAAGTAGATTTTTCACTTACTGGCAAAAACATGGAGATGTGGTTTGTTATTGAGACTGTGTTGATATATATGCAATTAAAACTGAACTATGCGAATTAGTATAACCAGAATGTATAAAAAAACATTATCATGTTTTGTATCGTTTATGTAATATTATTGATACAATGATGAAATAAAAGTTGAATTACAAAAAACTTTCCTGGGATCTTGGATGGTTAACCAGTACTTGAGCACACTGTCTCCAATAGTAACTGATAACTTTCCTGGGATCTTGGATGGTTAACCAGTACTTGAGCACACTGTCTCCACTAGTATGTGTAACTGATACCTTTCCTGGGATCTTGGATGGTTAACCAGTACTTGAGCACACTGTCTCCACTAGTAACTGATAACTTTCCTGGGATCTTGGATGGTTAACCAGTACTTGAGCACACTGTCTCCACTAGTAAACTGATAACTTTCTTGGGATCTTGGATGGTTAACCAGTACTTGAGCACACTGTATCCAATAGTAACTGATAACTTTCCTGGGATCTCAGATGGTTAACCAGTACTTGAGCACACTGTCTCCACTAGTAACTGATAACTTTCCTGGGATCTCAGATGGTTAACCAGTACTTGAGCACACTGTCTCCACTAGTAACTAATAACTTTCCTGGGATCTCGGATGGTTAACCAGTACTTGAGCACACTGTCTCCACTAGTAACTGATAACTTTCCTGGGATCTTGGATGGTTAACCAGTACTTGAGCACACTGTCTCTGCTAGTAACTGATAACTTTCCTGGGATCTTGGATGGATAACCAGTACTTGAGCACACTGTCTCCACTAGTAACTGATATCTTTCTTGGGATCTCGGATGGTTAACCAGTACTTGAGCACACTGTCTCCAATAGTAACTGATAACTTTCCTGGGATCTCGGATGGTTAACCAGTACTTGAGCACACTGTCTCCCCTAGTAAGTGATAACTTTCCTGGGATCTTGGATGGTTAACCAGTACTTGAGCACACTGTCTCCACTAGTAACTGATATCTTTCTTGGGATCTCGGATGGTTAACCAGTACTTGAGCACACTGTCTCCAATAGTAACTGATAACTTTCCTGGGATCTCGGATGGTTAACCAGTACTTGAGCACACTGTCTCCACTAGTAACTGATAACTCTCCTGGGATCTCGGATGGTTAACCAGTACTTGAGCACACTGTCTCCGCTAGTAACTGATAACTTTCCTGGGATCTCGGATGGTTAACCAGTACTTGAGCACACTGTCTCCGCTAGTAACTGATAACTTTCCTGGGATCTCGGATGGTTAACCAGTACTTGAGCACACTGTCTCCACTAGTAACTGATAACTTTCCTGGGATCTCGGATGGTTCACCAGTACTTGAGCACACTGTCTCCGCTAGTAACTGATAACTTTCCTGTATTCTCGGTTGGTTAACCAGTACTTGAGCACACTGTCTCCACTAGTAACTGATAACTTTCCTGGGATCTCGGATGGTTAACCAGTACTTGATCACCTGGGATCTCAGATGGTGAACCAGTACTTGGGCACTCTGTCTCTGTTAGTAACTGACAGCTTTCCCACCCGAGATCAACATTGAGAAACGAATGAAGATAAAAACCATTGTCATATGTAGGTCATCACAGAGACTGTTGTGGTCAGGTGTGGATTCAAACTTAAGACTCATGTATTAATCATCAGAAGCACTACCGACTGAGCTAACAAAGATCATTCATTATATACTGAACATCTAAAAATAACTGCAAATGAATCATTTGCTTATATAAGTTAAATTTATGTGTTAAAATTAACATACATGTAGTTTATGAAACATTTTAAAAAAGCTACGGATAAATGTTAAAATTATAACTGATTATTGATTGAACTCTTAAGATCAGCGCTGAGAAACGAATGACAATGAAACAATTGTCATATGTCAGTCATCACAAAGACTTAGGTCGGGTGTGAATGCAAACTTAAGACCCATATATTAACAATCAGAATTGCTACCAAATGAGCTTACCTCATTATATACGGAACGTCATAAAATAACTAAAAATCATTTTGCCTATATATTAAGTTAGGTTTTTGTGTTTAAATCAACATACATGCAGTTTATGAAACATTATTAATCATTTTGAAAAAAACAATGGATAAATGTGAAAATTATAATTGATTATTCATGGAACCTTTCCAGGTTCATACGATGGAGAGATTGTCATCTGGAACACAAACTCTGAACATTCCTCTCGTCATTTGTCACAGAGAATGAAGAAACGTGTTAAGTCACGCAGCAGTACCTTTGTAACAAAAACAAGGGAGGTAAGTATGGGGCAAATACAATTATATAGCAGTCACACCGAAATCAAGGGAGGCAATCATTATTATGATGATGCTTTCATAATAAAGATAAGAGATATAAGCAGATAAGATGTGATTATACCAAGGGAGAGAAGTTGTTTTAGTGTCATGACTTTCACGAAGTAGGTTAACATGTTATTCTAAAACATTCATTCTTAAATCAAGGCATTATCATCCTATTTTCACAACAACGAACCGGGCCCGAATAGCTCAGTCGGTTACACGTCTGACTATCAATCCAGGGAGTTCAAATCCCCCGCCCAGCAACAGTCTCCGTGATGGTTGATATACGACATTGTGTCTCATTATCATTAGTCTCTCACCACTGATTCAAGTGGGAAAAATGACGCTAAATATTCAATCAATCAATCAATCACAACAACGCAAGGTAAGAAAATAGTGTTTGAAGCAAGATAGGAACATTTTATGCTCATCCACTAATCCGTAAAAGAGTGGTTGATATGCAAAGAAAATCTAGCATTGTTGTTTATTTAAAAAAGGCAGGTAACTGCAGTACACCAAGTCCTTAAACAAGGGAAGTTATTGTACACTGAATTTCGAAAACAAGGGAGGTAATTGTAATGATTATAGTTGAGTTGGTTAATAATTTTATATATGAAGCAGTTTCATAATTCATAAATTATAAATTAATCCAAATTAAGGTACTGAATTATATATTAAAAAGCTAAACGTGGTGAAATTTAATTATTTTAACAATAGATGTAAAGCAAGTGTAGGAGTTATAGAAAGAAATATTTTCATGACAATAGTAAAATTAATGTAGTGTAACACAAACTCTTCAGGTGTTTGACAAGAAGCAGGTGTATTCATTGTCAGAATAGGAGAGGCTACTTTATCAATGATTTGAATATATATATTGACAGAATACCAATGTATCAGTGATGTCACGTCCCAAATCTCGTGTCCAATCTAGAACTAGTGGGCAAAGTAGAGGCAGCAGCCGTGGTGGTGAGGTACGGACATTTTCCTTAATATGTTAACTCTTTAAGTCTTTTTATACTGATCTGTTTTAGCTTGATTGTAAAGAAAGCTGAAAACTTGTATGAACAGCTCTCGAGTCGCTTCTTTGGTAGAACCAGTAAAAAAATAGTTCACCCTTTTTATGTCATTTGGTATCACAGATACTACACACGTGTGTTGGCGTTGATGTTCTTTTTTGTGTAGGTGTATCTAAACAGAACCTCGTTACCAGCAAAAACATTATCCTCGGGACGGAATTTTGCATCCGAAGTCAAAACCGTGAAATAAACTTAAAGGCTTACACGAGTGAATCTTTCCTTATAAATTCTATCTGAAAATGACTGCTGAAACATGCTATAGGCTAAAAATTTCATTATGTGTTATATTGCCTTTTTTCTATGTAATTATTTTGTAAGTTTTTCGTTTATTTCTGTTATTTTCATAAGGTCTTAAACCTATGTCAGGGAGTTGTAACTATATATGAAAATAAATATGGTGACAAAAGCATACCTAATAAATTTCATACTGTATAATTATATTTGATGGCGTAAAGTACTTACTTCTATGATTATAAGCAAATAGTCATAAGCAAATAGTCAGATTGCAGTTTCAGTCTTTGTACAAATATGTATATAACTTTATATATTTTAATAAAAAAATAACAATATAACAGTAGCGAAATTCATGTCATAAAAAATAAAATAAGTTCTTTGAGAAAAAAAAAAAATCCATATCTATTTAATCTGGCCCAATGAGAAGTTTATATTTTATACCTTATATAATTAATGCATATAGCAGCCGCCCAGTATACCAGAAACAGAATTATCACAGGAAGAGGTATAGAACCAGTCTGCAGATTTCGTCTGCACATACCTTTTGTTATAAAATATTTAATTTTTTCTTTGTCATTGCACTTGTTTATACTGATTAATTAGAGAAATGGGTTTTGTTTTTGTTTAGAGATTTAGAAATTGAAGCTGTCAGACGTTCAGCAACACGGTGTTTTATTTTATTTGTTATTATTATTAGCCATTAAAATATTTCTGTTCGCGGCACAAAATATGTAGTTTATTGGGAGACACGGCCATTTGGATACATTTTTACTGAAAACTATTTTTGACAATTTTATTGATGCAAATATGAAATCAAAATACAGAACGTGAGCATACCCTCCATTTAGTTTCCATTTTGAGAAGGGACTTAACTCTTGTAAAAGATTGAAAGATTTCGCATATTCATAGTCCTGTACAAAGAAAACTAATGTAACTGTTTGTAACATATATTTTATTTGATCACTTTTAACAAGTATGCTATAAAAAAAAAAAGGAATATTATTTAGTTATATTAATTTTTTAAGAATTTTTACTCATGTTTTAAAAACTGGCATGTCACCACTAGTTTAATAAAAATAAACATTTTCAGATCATAGTGAAACTTGGAGATTTATAGTTTTGTTAGGTCGTGTTCATACGTGTAAAGATTGCATAATCAGAGGTTAAAATTTTATTTAAGTATGGCCATGTGTCCCTGTAAACATTGGTGAACTTTCTTAGAATCACAATGATCATATAAGTTGGGTTTGGTATTTGGAAACTAGAAAATTTATGTCGTCTAACCACTACTTGCCTCTCACCGCTGAGGTCATGAGGTCAATTGCTCTGTCCATAATTTTGTTCTAAAAAGTTTGCCAGTTTTTTATGGACGGACAACGGTTGTATCAGATTCATTCTAAAGTCTCTCTCAACCAATAAAACACCATTTATAATCTGTTATGTTTTGTAAACGACATTAATAACCATTCTGTTCATTTTTTTTTTTTTGTGAAAATAAATGAAACTTAAACACTTGCATGAACAAACAGATGTAGCCCCTCCTGCACCGCACTGTTTAAACTTGTCAAAAATACCCTGATACACATTAAGCTCCTCCCATACAACAACACATAATTGCCTCAAACAAAATGATGCATTCGTATTCCCATGTTTAAAAGATACCTTTTTACAGCACTGTTTTTACTTAATGTCCTGCTTCTCCAATGTAACAATTTTAGAACTCCTCCCATTTTTCATTATGTCCTGCCTCTCCAATGTAACAATTTTAAAACTCCTCCCATTTTTCATTATGTCCTGCCTCTCCAATGTAACACTTTTAAAACTCCTCCTATTTTTCATTATGTCCTGCCTCTCCAATGTAACGATTTTAAAACTCTTCCCATTTTTCACCCTGCTTTAAAATTTATTGTAAGCTTCTTCTATTTTTTGTATGCAACAGTGTTTAAGATGTTGTACTAAATGTCTGTTCTACATTGTGAGGCCAAAATTAAAATGTTTGTTTCCTGTCTAACCATCAAAAAATGTTTTTTAGAGACAGTTGTATTTTTTTTAATTTCATCCATGAAAATAATACATGATTGTATATGTCTATGACACTGATTGTATGTTATGTCTACCTGTGACAATGGCTCACTACTTAGCTTTTGTGATGGCACTGTGATTAAGTTGTGAATTGTCAATCATCTGCTTCTCAAGAACAAACCAGCCGAATTTGGTCACTTGTTTTTATATATGCATAGTAATTATTAAAAAAATTTAGAATTGAGAGAGAGCAAAAAAAACCTATTCTTTTAATATTGGCCTAAGAGATGATATTTAACCCTTTACTTCATAAAGACGCCTTTGAACATCTCTAATAAAGACATCTTTTGACACCACTAATATAGAAGGCTTTTGAATTATTGGGTAAATTATGGGTATATTTGGTATATTATCTGACAGAGTGGAAAACAGTGCAGGAAGTGTTCAGATTGCTCATTACGAGCAATCTGAACTCTTCCTGCACTGTTTTCAAAGGCCTTCCATGATTGGTGCGGGAAAACACGTATCTATGTAGTAAAGGGTTAATACATGTACATACATATTTATTGTGTACATGAGCAGTAGTACCAAGTAGACGCTGGTTTTGGTTATTTTTCATTTCAACATTCATTAAAATATATGAAAAAAGATAGATGGTTTTGAAGTTCATTTTTTAGTATAATATTTGTTTAGTTTATACACTGTATTTTAGTGGGGGTATGTTTTTTTAAAGATATTACAATTATATGAATTTGGAAGAAAAAAAGTAACATCCATATACCATATAGTTCTAATGAAATGCCAATCCTAATATTAAACACCACACTTACCCACCCTCAACTCCTGTGTCCGCTCTCCAAACTGAACATGTGCATATGTTGGTTCAAAAGCTCATGTAGAGCTTATGTTCTTGCTTATGTTATATGTTGTCTGTCTGACTTAAAATAAAATTAACTTACTTACTAAACAAAAAAAATAAATTACCTATCCTCAGTGATGGATTAATGCATTTTTGTGTAAAGTTAAGTGACTATGAAATTAAAAAGACTGTTGCTCTATTTACTCTGTTCAACATTCATAAATCTCCCACCTCTAATTATGTGGGGAAGTAGTCAGTGACTTGCAGAGATGAAGTAAGAGGTGTGTCTAGTATTGGGTAACTGCCTTATGAAACCCAGGAAAGATGATAAGATGCATTGACCACAGTTAAATAAATGAAATAATGTTGGGAACAGGTAAGAAAAAAAACACGACATACAAGTAAGTCTGTCTGTAATAAGTCCAGAAATCAGCCTGTCCAACCCAGTCCATCTGTTGGTAGCACATTGGTTAAAGATTTACTGTGGTGTTTCAGGACAATAATATAAAAAAATATATCACAATTGAAAATAATGCAATAGTATGAATTTGTTATTCCTTATGCATTTAAAATATATTACATATATTTTATATACTAAAATTACATTACAATTAAAAAATATATAATTTTAAACTGAAAAAATAACGAGAATTAGTTACCTCAACAGCTATATTTATCAAATTTACATTCCATGTTTTAATTTTAAAACAGAATGAATACAGTTGGGCCGTTTCTAAGCTGTTATTTTTAGAAGCAAGGAAAGGTAATTCTGCCGGTGGTGGTGCAAATCTGGTGTCTTGTGGTGGTAATGGAATTGTACGGTTCTGGAACACCTCCCATAGTACCTTACTGGCCGAATTCACGGCTCATACCCATGGTCAGTATTATAATTAGTTTATACTGTTGACTTATTTTAGTTTTTTTGGGAAGAAAGCTCTCAAGTCCATTTTTAGCTCTACTGGCCAAAGGCCAGAAGTGCTTATGCGATGGCGAATTGTCTGTCGTCTGTTAGCAGCACTTTCTTTCAAACCACTAAGTCATTTAAACTGAAACTTCACATGAATGTTTCTATTGCATAGGAGACAATACAAATTTTTTTTTTTTTTATCTGAAATTCAAGATGGCCGCCATTAATAAAAATAGTCCAAAACTTAAAAAAATTTTCTTCTCGTGAATGGCTCAACTGATTTTCAAAATGTTTATGTAGTAATGATGACCAACTATAGTTTTGTTAGATTTGTTCAAATGGTGTCCCTAGGGTTAAAATGAACCCACCCCAAAGGTTCAGTTAGGGGAAACATGTCATTATAATAAATATTAATTTATTTTTTTTAAAATGGAAATGATTTTGCCTCTATCTTCACAGAAGCATTGTTTGGTGAAGGATGTTCAGATTTGTGAAAATTACTGAGTTCCACTGTCTTATGGGGTAAGGAGGGGCCCCCAAAAGGGTAAAAATTGGGAATTACAAAAACTGTTTTCTTAAGAACTGGTATGTCAGATTTATTCATATTTGGCATAAATTTGATTGAAGATAAAAATTTAGGGTCTAAAATTATAGGGGCTCTGTAAAGGAAAAAATTTTACACAGGAATACTATGGGAAAACAGAAACTGCTGTTTTTCAGAAAGTTTCTCTCAATAACCTTTCAGTCAAATTAGTTCATATTCGATATAAATTATCCTTACATCAGCAAGGATTGAAGATTCTGCATATCAAGGGGTTGGGATATATTGGGACCCTGAAATGTGACTTTTTCATAGGAATATTATGGGGAAAACTGAAATTTTTTCATTTTGCATTCATGTGTACAAAAAAACGTCTTTTTAAAATTTGAATCATTTCTGCTCATAACAAATTGCTAAGAGTGGGTGATTGATGTTCTGACAAATTAAGGGGCTGGGTTGTATAAGGGTTCTGTACAGGGAACTATATTTTTTTTACAGATGAATGGTATGGGAATTTGAAGTATTTTCTTTGTATAGCAATTAAGTTTTTGTTCAGTATGGGTGTGGTGGGGGTATTTATCCATAAGTTGTTAAGACGACCCCCCAAAGAAGGTAAATATTGTGGAATTTCAAAAAGTGCTATGGCCACTATGAGTCAGTAGAGTGTCCTTGTTTTGGTAGAACCAGTACTGAATATTCATTTCATGACAGGCATCAGGGGCTGGGGATTGATGATGCAAAATAGTGGAATTACCATTTCATATTTTCACTATTTTTACAGTGAAATTTTCATATTGAATAATGACTCACTGAGAAAAATCTCTGTAATTCATGTAATCCATACAATTAAACTCATGCAGTTAGAAATTAATGTTGTAGCATATTTTTACTATCTACTAAGTATTGTGTTACTGTAAACATTATATTTAACATTTATTATTATAGCTGGAAGCATTATAATGGCTACAGACAAAAACAACCAGTACTTGGTGACGGGAGATGTTGATGGCATCATTAAAGTATGGGAGATAATTGAATATGCCACTCATGCTGTGGAGGAACCAATCACAGCCTTGCCTCGTAAGTATCCAATCACAGCCTTGCCTCGTAAGTATCCAATCACAGTCTTGCCTCGCAAGTATCCAATCACAGCCTTGCCTCGTAAGTATCCAATCACAGCCTTGCCTTGTAAGTATCCAATCACAGTCTTGCCTCGTAAGTATCCAATCACAGCCTTGCCTCGTAAGTATCCAATCACAGCCTTACCTCGTAAGTATCCAATCACAGTCTTGCCTCGTAAGTATCCAATCACAGCCTTGCCTCGTAAGTATCCAATCACTGCTTGCTTTATTAGTATCCAATCACACCCTTGCCTCTTAAGTATCCAATCACAGCCTTGCCTTGTAAGTATCCAATCACAATTTAACCTAATAAGTATCCACTCACTGCTTTACCTCGTAAGTATCCAATCACAGCCTTGCCTCGTAAGTATCCAATCACTGCTTGGCTCATAAGTATCCAATCACAGCCTTGTCTCATAAGTATCCAATCACAGCCTTGCCTCATATGTATCCAATCACAGTTTAACCTCATAAGTATCCAATCATTGCATTACCTCATAAGTATCCAATCACTGCTTTACTTTGTAAGTATCACTCATTACATTACCTCATAAGTACCCAATTACAGCCTTGCTGTGTAAGTATCCAATCACTGCTTTTCCTTGTAAGTATCCAACCACTGCTTTACCTTGTAAGTATCCAATCACAGCCTTCTCTTGTAAGTATCCAAACAGTAATTAGGTTTACTGATCGTCTGTTAGCCCACAATGTCAAAAATATGATGCTAAATATTCAAATAAATCCATCATATTTATCTTGCCTCAGAATGCTAATTTCTGTCATTTATAGTAAAGTTTCCATGTATCTTTATCTGTCTTGTCCTATTTCAGCACTGCGGACCCAGTTCCAGCCCCACCAGGACATGATAAACACCCTGGAATTGTGTGAGAGAAATGAACGTCTAATCGTCATATCTGCATCATCTGACTGCAGCGTGTCCATGTGGGATGTTCACGGAAATAGAATAGGCACCTTTGGTCAGGTGAGACTACCTTTAGGAAGTTCTTAGAGATGACAAAAGCTATCTGTTCACTATTCATGTCTTATACTTAACCCTTTACTCCATAGATACGCATTTTCCCGCACCAATCACAGAATACCTTTGAAAACAGTGCAGGAAGAGTTCAGATTGCTCGTAATGAGCAATCTGAACACTTCCTGCACTGTTTTCCACTCAGTCAGTTAATATAAACATAATTCACCAAATAATTCAAAAGCCTTCTATATAAGGTGTCCGAAGGCGTTTATGTTAGAGGTGTCCAAAGGCGTCTATATGAAGTAAAGGGATAACAAACAAAAAAAATCCCCTATGTTCAAGAGCAGATAAATCGAAATTTGAAAAAACAATGTTTAAATTATTTTTATATGACAAGTTTTATTTCCATTATTTCCAGAAGGTCTGAGACCAATGAGGAATAATCACATATATATGGTTATAAATATGGAGACAAAATCTAATTAACATCATATAACATAACGCAGATTGCCATGAGGAAGAATCTTTGTAATATAGACATGACATAATAAAACAGCATTGTGTAGCATAATAATACTCCTAGCAGATTGAGTTGCCATCTACATATATTGGATTTCTATTGTATAAGTCTTTACATAAATGAGAAGACAAAGGATCACCAAATGATATTTTTAATTTTTGAAGCAATAAAACAGCTTGTTAAATGTAATCCTGTTACAGTCATTTTGTTTACGGTGACAATTGTGTCGTATTTATAACTAATTAATCCAGTAAGCATTGAATTAATCCTATAAACATTGATTTTACAAATATCACATAAATTATTAATTGAATGATGGGTAATGGATACTGTGCAAAGGTTTAATTGCAATTATGATATAACTGCAATGTGGATAAAGTAGAAGATACAGCAGTTTGCCCATTAACACTATAAGTTGAGTTCATATATCATCATATTGTAATCATGACAGTCGTGACTTAGTACTTGTTCTATTGTTTAATTAAAACTAACATATGGTTTAATTTCATAATTTAATATGCGTGTGCTGCATTGCGTGGAGTTCTCGGGTTTCCTTCATTAGGGAATATTGTAAATATTTGTCATTTACAGTCTGGTGCTTGTAGAGGTAGCCAAGCCTTTTATATGCTGGATTCTCTGGATATTATTCAGGGTGCTTGATTGTCAACCAAATGATTTTTGGATTTTGTGAACATAGTTTATACGAAGAAAAAGCATAAATTATATGTCAATTGAACAGTGTTTAATATTTTTAAAGATTGTTTATTTTTTGTTCAAAATTAATTGAATACTTTTGGAATTATCATAAAAAAGATTATTTGCGTGAGCATAATTTTGGTAAGGTGAATGGAAATTTTTGAGAAAAATTTATTCAGAAATGTATGTTATACTTGATTATAATTTATATGTGTCAAATGCTATCTTAAATAAAGCTGAAAGTTTTATCTCAGTAGCTTACAAAAATATCTAAACATTTGTTGTCTTGGGCAACATTCAGTTTTTATTGATTTAATTTTGTCCATTCAAAATTGGCTTTTGCGGTACTCGTTTTACGAAACTAATTTCTGAAAGTTAACATTATGGTTTAATAAAACAAACACACAAAAAGATTGGTTTTCTAAAGTTTGATTTCTATAAAACAGAAGATTGTCACTAAGATTGTACTTATAATGATTATTTAAAAAAAATGTTTTGGCTGAAACATGCACCCTAAACAATGAATGAATGAATGAATGGTGTTTTACGACATGTCGACACATAAATATATGTAGGTCATTTTGTGCCTGAACAATGAGCAATTATTGATGATGTTTTACAGTTTAATTTGGCTGAAGTAATAATTACTGGAAAAAATACTGTGGATAGATAGAGCTGAGAGGTAGTGTTACTGTGTAGTGGACAGAGTGTTGACTGCTCACGCCAGAAGTTGCAGGTTCAATCCCCAACTCAGGCCGATGCCTCTCAAAAAAATTATAACATTCAGTACTGGTCCTACTCAGGAATCAGACTCTAGTGGTTCATATAAGCTCTCAGATTACTTTGCAGTCATTAAAATAAATTAGTAAAAACTAAATATTGTAGATTTTCAATTAAATATTACAGTGTACTTTCAGCATACTTACTGAGCATCTTTTAATTCATTTATGCAGGAAGAACATTGGAAAATAGAGCCATTCAATTGTTTGGAGGAAATGGAAGAATCTATAGTTAAAGAGGTATTTATAAAATTATGTATACAAAATTAACATACCAATTCTAAAACTTAAGTAGATAATTGTGATCGATTTACAGATTTTACACTGTAGTTAAAAGAGTTTGCAAAGAAGTTTTTTCTTTAATTTTGAATTGATTTTCAGGTGAGAAAATTTACACTCTGTCACTTTATTAAAATATTTACACTCTCAGGCCTGTTAGAAAATTTACACTCTTAGACCTGTTAGTATATTTACACTGTCAGACCTGTTAGAATATTTACACTCTCAGGCCCAGATAGAGTATTTACACTCTCAGACCTGTTAGAATATTTACACTCTTAGACCTGTTTAGAATATTTACACTCTCAGCCCTGTTAGAATATTTACACTCTCAGACCTGTTTAGAATATTTATACTCTCAGACCTGGTTAGAATATTCACACTCACAGGCCTGGTTAGAATATCTACACTGTCAGACCTGGTTAGAATATCTACACTCTCAGGCCTGGTTAGAATATCTACACTCTCAGACCTGGTTAGAATATCTACACTGTCAGACCTGGTTAGAATATCTACACTCTCAGGCCTGGTTAGAATATCTACACTCTCAGACCTGGTTAGAATATCTACACTGTCAGGCCTGGTTAGAATATTTACACTCTCAGACCTGGTTAGAATATCTACACTCTCAGGCCTGGTTAGAATATCTACACTCTCAGACCTGGTTAGAATATCTACACTTTCAGGCCTGGTTAGAATATCTACACTGTCAGACCTGGTTAGAATATCTACACTTTCAGGCCTGGTTAGAATATCTACACTCTCAGACCTGGTTAGAATATTCACACTCACAGGCCTGGTTAGAATATCTACACTGTCAGACCTGGTTAGAATATCTACACTCTCAGGCCTGGTTAGAATATCTACACTCTCAGACCTGGTTAGAATATCTACACTGTCAGACCTGGTTAGAATATCTACACTCTCAGACCTGGTTAGAATATCTACACTCTCAGGCCTGGTTAGAATATCTACACTCTCAGACCTGGTTAGAATATCTACACTTTCAGGCCTGGTTAGAATATCTACACTGTCAGACCTGGTTAGAATATCTACACTGTCAGACCTGGTTAGAATATTTACATTCTCAGGCCTGGTTAGAATATCTACACTTTCAGGCCTGGTTAGAATATATACACTCTCAGGCCTGGTTAGAATATCTACACTCTCAGACCTGGTTAGAATATCTACACTGTCAGACCTGGTTAGAATATCTACACTCTCAGACCTGGTTAGAATATCTACACTCTCAGGCCTGGTTAAAATATCTACACTCTCAGACCTGGTTAGAATATCTACACTTTCAGGCCTGGTTAGAATATCTACACTCTCAGACCTGGTTAGAATATCTACACTTTCAGGCCTGTTTAGAATATCTACACTGTCAGACCTGGTTAGAATATTTACACTCTCAGGCCTGGTTAGAATGTTTACTCTTTTAGACCTGGTTAGAATATCTACACTCTCAGACCTGGTTAGAATATCTACACTCTCAGGCCTGGTTAGAATGTTTACACTCTCAGACCTGGTTAGAATATTCACACTCTCAGGCCTGGTTTGAATGTTTACACTTTCAGACCTGGTTAGAATATCTACACTCTCAGGCCTGGTTAGAATGTTTACACTCTCAGACCTGGTTAGAATATTCACACTCTCAGGCCTGGTTAGAATGTTTACACTTTCAGACCTGGTTAGAATATCTACACTGTCAGGCCTGGTTAGAATATCTACACTCTCAGACCTGGTTATAATATCTGCACTCTCTGGGCTGTTAGAATGTTTACACTATCAGACCTGGTTAGAATATATACTCTCTCAGATCTGGTGAGAATATTTACACTCATATCTGGTTAGAATATTTATACTCTAAGACCCAGTTAGAATATTTACACTCTCAGACCTAATAGAATAATTACACTCTCAGACCAGGTTAGAATATTTACACTCTCAGACCTGGTTAGAATATTTACACCGTCAAACCTGATTGAAATATTTACACTTTCAGACCTGTTTACAATTATAGTTACACTCTCAGGTCTAGTTAGAATATTGACGCTCTCTGACCAAGTTAGAATTTTTACCCTCTCATGCCAAGACATTATCGTTGCAATGGTTAAAGATGAGATACCAAAGTTATACTTTTTCTATTTTTTATTATTTTTTTTTAAATTATTATTCTTCAACAGGAGGAAGAAGAAGAGTCAAAGACAGAATATAAGAGTGACCCAGATTCTGACTGGGAGCCCGACCCTCAGGCGATAGATAACCCCAGCGAGTACAGGATAAATACCTGGGATTCTACTGTATTAGGTATGATGTTAAAACAGTTGTTGTTGCTGTGGTTGTTGTTGTTGTTGTTGTTGTTTCTGTATGATGTTTAGAGTTTCTTTCAACAGTTTATCATTTATATGGAGACAGTGACTACTTGAGATAGTATTTTAAGCGCTGCCACATGGGAGTATCATACTGCAGACACATGGTATGATACCCCACCCAGTCACATTATACTGACACTGATTCAGTTAGACCTAGAACCATCCTCTAAATGCTGAGCACCAAGCTAGGAAGCTTCAACTACCATTATTCAAGTCTTTGATATGACCTGACCCGGGATCGAACCCACAACTTTTCAGTAATCAAAGTCAAACAGTAATCTAGAATTGAATAAAAAAGTGTTGCCAGCATTAACAGCAAAAACGACGGTAGAACAAGAATGTTTATGACCAAAGTTTGGTCTCGTTTTGTAGAGAGTTTCATTCTGCAAAATAAGAAATTTGATTTGTGTTCCTGTGATGAATGGAAGCAGAACATAGTTGACTACGAGATTTTGTATGAACAAGAGTGCTGTCACAAAATGTCAATCTATTGCTGTTCCTTCCCTATATAACTCCTCGGTTGGATGTAAATAACTAGGAACATGTACAATTTGTGCTGTAGGTATGGCTGTTCCTTCCCAATATAACTCCTTGGTTGGATGTAAATAATTAGGAACATGTACAGTTTGTTCTGTAGGTATTGCTGTTCCTTCCCTGTAAAACTCCTCGGTTGGATGTAAATAATTGGGAACATGTACAGTTTGTGCTGTAGGTATTGCTGTTCCTTCCCTATATAACTCCTCGGTTGGATGTAAATAATTAGGAACATGTACAGTTTGTTCTGTAGGTATTGCTGTTCCTTCCCTGTATAACTCCTTGGTTGGATGTAAATAATTAGGAACATGTACAGTTTGTGCTGTAGGTATTGCTGTTCCTTCCCTATATAACTCCTCGGTTGGATGTAAATAATTAGGAACATGTACAGTTTGTGCTGTAGGCATTGCTGTTCCTTCCCTATATAACTCCTCGGTTGGATGTAAATAATTAGGAACATGTACAGTTTGTGCTGTAGGTATTGCTGTTCCTTCCCTATATAACTCCTCGGTTGGATGTAAATAACTAGGAACATGTACAGTTTGTGCTGTAGGTATGGCTGTTCCTTCCCAATATAACTCCTTGGTTGGATGTAAATAATTAGGAACATGTACAGTTTGTGCTGTAGGTATTGCTGTTCCTTCCCAATATAACTCCTTGGTTGGATGTAAATAATTAGGAACATGTACAGTTTGTGCTGTAGGTATTGCTGTTCCTTCCCTATATAACTCCTTGGTTGGATGTAAATAATAAGGAACATGTACAGTTTGTGCTGTAGGTATTGCTGTTCCTTCCCTATATAACTTGTTGGTTGGATGTAAATAATTAGGAACATGTACAGTTTGTGCTGTAGGTATTGCTGTTCCTTCCCTATATAACTCCTTGGTTGGATGTAAATAATTAGGAACATGTACAGTTTGTGCTGTAGGTATTGCTGTTCCTTCCCTATATAACTCCTCAGTTGGATGTAAATAATTAGGAACATGTACAGTTTGTGCTGTATGTATTGCTGTTCCTTCCCTATATAACTCCTCAGTTGGATGTAAATAATAAGAAACATGTACAGTTTGTGCTGTAGGTATTGCTGTTCCTTCCCTATATAACTCCTCGGTTGGATGTAAATAATTAGGAACATGTACAGTTTGTTCTGTAGGTATTGCTGTTCCTTCCCTATATAACTCCTCGGTTGGATGTAAATAATTAGGAACATGTACAGTTTGTGCTGTAGGTATGGCTGTTCCTTCCCTATATAACTCCTCGGTTGGATGTAAATAATTAGGAACATGTACAGTTTGTGCTGTAGGTATGGCTGTTCCTTCCCTATATAACTCCTCGGTTGGATGTAAATAATTAGGAACATGTACAGTTTGTTCTGTAGGTATTGCTGTTCCTTCCCTATATAACTCCTCGGTTTGATGTAAATAATTAGGAACATGTACAGTTTGTTCTGTAGGTATTGCTGTTCCTTCCCTGTATAACTCCTCGGTTGGATGTAAATAATTAGGAACATGTACAGTTTGTGCTGTAGGTATTGCTGTTCCTTCCCTATATAACTCCTCGGTTGGATGTAAATAATTAGGAACATGTACAGTTTGTGCTGTAGGTATTGCTGTTCCTTCCCTATATAACTCCTCGGTTGGATGTAAATAATTAGGAACATGTACAGTTTGTGCTGTAGGTATTGCTGTTCCTTCCCTATATAACTCCTCGGTTGGATGTAAATAATTAGGAACATGTACAGTTTGTGCTGTAGGTATGGCTGTTCCTTCCCTATATAACTCCTCGGTTGGATGTAAATAATTAGGAACATGTACAGTTTGTGTTGTAGGTATGGCTGTTCCTTCCCTATATAACTCCTCGGTTGGATGTAAATAATTAGGAACATGTACAGTTTGTGCTGTAGGTATTGCTGTTCCTTCCCTATATAACTCCTCAGTTGGATGTAAATAATTAGGAACATGTAAAGTTTGTTCTGTAGGTATTGCTGTTCCATCCCTATATAACTCCTTGGTTGGATGTAAATAATTAGGAACATGTACAGTTTGTTCTGTAGGTATTGCTGTTCCATCCCTATATAACTCCTTGGTTTGATGTAAATAATTAGGAACATGTACAGTTTGTGCTGTAGGTATTGCTGTTCCTTCCCTATATAACTCCTCGGTTGGATGTAAATAATTAGGAACATGTACAGTTTGTGCTGTAGGTATTGCTGTTCCTTCCCTATATAACTCCTCGGTTGGATGTAAATAATAAGGAACATGTACAGTTTGTGCTGTAGGTATTGCTGTTCCTTCCCTATATAACTCCTTGGTTGGATGTAAATAATTAGGAACATGTACAGTTTGTGCTGTAGGTATTGCTGTTCCTTCCCTATATAACTCCTTGGTTGGATGTAAATAATTAGAAACATGTACAGTTTGTGCTGTAGGTATTGCTGTTCCTTCCCTATATAACTCCTCGGTTGGATGTAAATAATTAGGAACATGTACAGTTTGTTCTGTAGGTATTGTTGTTCCTTCCCTATATAACTCCTCGGTTGGATGTAAATAATTAGGAACATGTACAGTTTGTGCTGTAGGTATTGCTGTTCCTTCCCTATATAACTCCTCGGTTGGATGTAAATAATTAGGAACATGTACAGTTTGTGCTGTAGGTATTGCTGTTCCTTCCCTATATAACTCCTCGGTTGGATGTAAATAATTAGGAACATGTACAGTTTGTGCTGTAGGTATTGCTCTTCCTTCCCTATATAACTCCTCGGTTGGATGTAAATAATTAGGAACATGTACAATTTGTGCTGTAGGTATTGCTCTTCCTTCCCTATATAACTCCTTGGTTGGATGTAAATAATTAGGAACATGTACAGTTTGTGCTGTAGGTATTGTTGTTCCTTCCCTATATAACTCCTCGGTTGGATGTAAATAATTAGGAACATGTACAGTTTGTGCTGTAGGTATTGCTGTTCCTTCCCTATATAACTCCTCGGTTGGATGTAAATAATTAGGAACATGTACAGTTTGTTCTGTAGGTATTGTTGTTCCTTCCCTATATAACTCCTCGGTTGGATGTAAATAATTAGGAACATGTACAGTTTGTGCTGTAGGTATTGCTGTTCCTTCCCTATATAACTCCTTGGTTGGATGTAAATAATTAGGAACATGTACAGTTTGTTCTGTAGGTATTGCTGTTCCTTCCCTATATAACTCCTCGGTTGGATGTAAATAATTAGGAACATGTACAGTTTGTTCTGTAGGTATTGTTGTTCCTTCCCTATATAACTCCTCTGTTGGATGTAAATAATTAGGAACATGTACAGTTTGTGCTGTAGGTATGGCTGTTCCTTCCCTATATAACTCCTTGGTTGGATGTAAATAATTAGGAACATGTACAGTTTGTGCTGTAGGTATGGCTGTTCCTTCCCTATATAACTCCTTGGTTGGATGTAAATAATTAGGAACATGTACAGTTTGTGCTGTAGGTATTGCTGTTCCTTCCCTATATAACTCCTTGGTTGGATGTAAATAATTAGGAACATGTACAGTTTGTGCTGTAGGTATGGCTGTTCCTTCCCTATATAACTCCTCGGTTGGATGTAAATAATTAGGAACATGTACAGTTTGTGCTGTAGGTATGGCTGTTCCTTCCCTATATAACTCCTCGGTTGGATGTAAATAATTAGGAACATGTACAGTTTGTGCTGTAGGTATGGCTGTTCCTTCCCTATATAACTCCTCGGTTGGATGTAAATAATTAGGAACATGTACAGTTTGTGCTGTAGGTATGGCTGTTCCTTCCCTATATAACTCCTTGGTTGGATGTAAATAATTAGGAACATGTACAGTTTGTGCTGTAGGTATGGCTGTTCCTTCCCTATATAACTCCTTGGTTGGATGTAAATAATTAGGAACATGTACAGTTTGTGCTGTAGGTATTGCTGTTCCTTCCCTATATAACTCCTTGGTTGGATGTAAATAATTAGGAACATGTACAGTTTGTGCTGTAGGTATTGCTGTTCCTTCCCTATATAACTCCTCGGTTGGATGTAAATAATTAGGAACATGTACAGTTTGTTCTGTAGGTATTGTTGTTCCTTCCCTATATAACTCCTCGGTTGGATGTAAATAATTAGGAACATGTACAGTTTGTGCTGTAGGTATTGCTGTTCCTTCCCTATATAACTCCTTGGTTGGATGTAAATAATTAGGAACATGTACAGTTTGTGCTGTAGGTATTGTTGTTCCTTCCCTATATAACTCCTTGGTTGGATGTAAATAATTAGGAACATGTACAGTTTGTGCTGTAGGTATTGCTGTTCCTTCCCTATATAACTCCTTGGTTGGATGTAAATAATTAGGAACATGTACAGTTTGTGCTGTAGGTATTGCTGTTCCTTCCCTATATAACTCCTTGGTTCGATGTAAATAATTAGGAACATGTACAGTTTGTGTTGTAGGTATTGCTGTTCCTTCCCTATATAACTCCTTGGTTCGATGTAAATAATTAGGAACATGTACAGTTTGTGCTGTAGGTATTGCTGTTCCTTCCCTATATAACTCCTTGGTTGGATGTAAATAATTAGGAACATGTACAGTTTGTGCTGTAGGTATTGCTGTTCCTTCCCTATATAACTCCGTGGTTGGATGTAAATAACTAGGAACATGTACAGTTTGTGCTGTAGGTATTGATGTTACTAGTACTATGATTATTCCAATAATGATCTCAACTTACAGGGAAGGATTACCAGGAGGCGAGGGTAAGGAAGAGGGAACGCAGACAACCTGGTACCATCCCTGACCTGGCCTACCTTCATTGGGAGAGAACTGGGCAGCCCCCTGCTGGGCCTTACTCTGTGAGTTGTTTGCTTTATGTTTAACCTTAAATATAAAATACAGCATAACCATTTATACATATATTGAACAAAAATGGAAATTTTTGTTGTTGTTGTATGGTGTTTAGCGTCGCTTTCAACAATTTTTCAGTCATATCGCGACGGTGTCTACTTGAGACAGTATTCTAAGCGCTGTCACACTGGAGTATCATACCGCAGACACATGGTATGATACCCCACCCAGTCACATTATACTGACACCGGGCCGACCAGACCTAGAACTCTCGTCTTAATGCTGAGCATCAAGCGAGGAAGCTTCTATTACCATTTTTGATTTTCTAAGTCTGAAGTGCGCCAAACATTTAATCCAGGGGTCGAGAGTTTGAATCAAGCTGATTGAAGTTACTTGTGGAGATGGGTTTGCTCTAGTACTGGTTAACCTTTTCAGGATCCCAGGAATGAGTGGTTAGGCTAACTGATCATCTGTTATCTCTTGGATGGCAAAAAATTGACGCTAAATATTCAAACAAACTTTTATTTGCAGACATTGTGTATGTAAAGTGTTAGAAGTTATGTTAGTTTCTCTGTTACTGCTGGTAACCTGCATACAGTAGCCAGTGTATGTATCTTGACTGTGACTGTATTACTGCAGGTAGTCTGCATAGAGTAGCCAGTCTACGTATTTTGACTGTGACTCTATTGTTGCTGGTAAACTGCATACAGTAGCCATTCTATGTATCTTGACTATGACTCTATTATTGCTGGTAACCTGCATACAGTAGCCAGTTTATGTATTTTGACTGTGACACTATTAGTACTGGTAACCTGCATATAGTAGCCAGTCTACATATCTTGACTGTGATTCTATTACTGCTGGTAATCTGCATACAGTAGCCAGTCTATGTATCTTGACTGTGACACTATTATTGCTGGTAACCTGCATACAGTAGCCAGTCTATGTATCTTGACTGTGATACTATTACTGCTGGTAACCTGCATACAGTAGCCAGTCTAAGTATCTTGACTGTGACTCTTTCTGCTGGTAACCTGCATACAGTAGCCAGTTTATGTATCTTGACTGTGACTTTATTACTGCTGGTAACCTACATACAGTAGCCAGTCTATATACATTGACTGTGACTCTATTATTGCTGGTAACCTGCATACAGTAGCCTGTGTAATATGTATCTTGACTGTGACTCTATTACTGCTGGTTACCTGCATACAGTAACCAGTGTATGTATCTTGACTGTGACTCTATTACTGCTGGTAACCGGCATACAGTAACCAGTTTATGTATTTTGACTGTGACTCTATTACTGCTGGTAACCTGCATACAGTAGCCAGTCTATGTTTCTTGACTGTGACACTATTACTGCTGGTAACCTGCATACAGTAGTCTGTCTATGTATCTTGACTGTGACACTATTAATGCTGGTAACCTGCATATAGTAGCCATTCTGCATATCTTGACTGTGACACTATTACTGCTGGTAACCTGCATACAGTAGCCAGTTTATGTATCTTGACTGTGATTTTATTACTGCTGGTAACCTGCATACAGTAGCCAGTCTATGTATCTTGACTGTGACACTATTATTCTGGTAACTTGTATACAGTAGCCAGTCTATGTATCTTGACTGTGACTATTACTGCTGGTAACCTGCATACAGTAGCCATTCTACATATCTTGACTGTGACTCTATTACTGCTGGTAACCTGCATATAGTAGCAAGTCTACATATCTTGACTGTGACTCTATTACTGCTGGTAACCTGCATATAGTAGCCAGTCTACGTATTTTGACTGTGACTCTTATTTTTAAAAAATACTTAAAAATAAACACTTTCTATTCATAAATAAACATTGAAGCCTGAACAAGCATTATGACACAATACAGATATGTAAACAATGTTAAATGCTGATGCAGAATGGGAGGGACAGAGTGCAAATGTTTTGGCATCTTGTTGATCATCATTCAGAATTCCTCTTTTATGTTCCTTTTACTCCATTACAAAATAAACAAAATTGTAGTCATAATGCAGGAGTGTTCACATTGTCCGAACCAGATTCAGAATGAACCAATCTGTGGAGTTTGCACTGCTGGTACAAGGTCCACCAGGTTTGATGAAAAGTTGAATATCCATCCACATCTAATATGAGTAGATCAGTTGAAGCAAATGTTTACAATTACATGTATTTGAACCGTTCCTGGTCTGTATTTGATGTTTAATATTCAAATGCATCATCGTTCATTGTAGGCACTGGATATTCCTATTTTGAATGACATAGAGCAACCAGTGAAACCTGACCCTGACAAGTACTTTTTTGAGCGGCCCTCAAGCACTGACACAAAGTCGAGGAAATTACCAGCACTAGCTGATAGTAAGTATTATTTTATTTAACGTGATCAATACTTTTTTGAACGACCCTCAACACTGGTTCATAGTCAAGGAACTAACATGTACCAGTTCTAGCTGATAGTAAATGGTATTTGTTTACCCTGACAAGTACTTTTTGAATGGCTGTCAACACTGATGCAAAGTCAAAGAACTAACATGACATGTAACAGTACTGGCTCATAGTTAATGGTATTTGTTTACCCTGACAAATACTTTTTGAACAACCCTCAATACTGACACAAAGAAAAAAAATACTAGCCAGCACTAGCTGATAGTTGGTGTTAAATATTTTGACGTGATTTTTTTCCACGTTACTCAGTTGTATAATTAACATTTGTTTAACACTTCATGACTGAGAAAGTTGACCAGTCGAACATATAATCCTGACCAAGAGCTTACTATATTATTTTAAAAAAACAACAAATAACCCTTTACTTCATATAGACGCCTTTGGACACCTCTAATATTGAAAGCATTAATTCACCACGTATCAGCAATGGATGAATTACGTTTATATTAACTGACAGAGTGGATAACAGTGAAGGAAGTGTATAGATTGCTCATTACGCGCAATCTGAACTCTTCCTGCACTGTTTTCAAAGGCCTTCTGTGATTGGTGCTGGAAAATGCATATCTATGAAGTAAAGGGATTTAAAAAGATACGAGCCCCACTTTTAACATCAATGGGTTGCTATAGTAACGAAAAAAAATGGCAATTTTTTTTTCTGAAATGAAAATCATTCTAGATTTGGCATGAATAGGGGTGTACTTGCTGAAATTTTTATGCAAGTAATCTGTAAAATGAAAAAGATACAGGGGCAGTCTGGTTATTTCTTGATCACCCCTTTTAAGTAATACCGCTTCTGCCTCAGAAGCCCAAGGTGGAAGGTTCTAATTCCGGTGGAAGCATTTGGATTCTTTCTGATGCGGCCAGTTGCTCAACCAGCAGCTAGTTAAATTGAGAGGTATGGAACGTCTAACAGCCTGACGCCTGGCGATGATAGCTTGCCGGAAATAAACGTGGGTGGCTGGCCCTTTCATTAGGGACACTGTAATAAACAAACATTTTATACATGTACATTGAACAAAATGTGAGATTTTCAGTGTTACACTTAATAATGTCATGACCTGTTTTTTTTTCGTTTTAGCTTTAAAGACTGCGTATGATGAGAAATCCCTGTTTCCACCGTACATTCGAGATTTTGAAATGAAGATGAAGAATTACCACAGTCAGGCATTGTCCCAGCAGCAGCAGGTATGCGAACCTCTTTAATGGTCAGGTGTCTGTAATCAACATTTTACTTAAATACTGAACTAAGTTTTGACTGGTTATTTATCTATTATATAATCAATATCAGTAAAACCATATGCAGGTTTATTAGAACCAGTCTACAATCATGATATTGGATGGGTTTTTTTAGATTTAAGTTTTTAAGTATTTAAGTATATGTTTGTGAAACAGGAGCCAGGTGTCTGGTTCACCAACACTTATTTAATTTTATATAAATGCTTGAAATCTTAACAGAAATTCATTCATTAATTAATGTCATATAAAATAAGTGCAGTCATAATGGAACCAGTCTAAATTTACAAGCACCTGACTCCTCTTTCACCAACATATACTTATAAATTATATCTAAAGTTTGTTTTCCTGGGCAGACTGAGTACTGAGTGTTGTTTCTGAGAGGCAATCTGGTCAAGCCAGGTAACAGGCCTTCAACCTCTGGCGTCAGTTGCTAAAACTCTGTCTATCATGCTAACGCCCCCACTTGTAGTAAAATTGAAACTAGTATTATACTGTGTTATTTTTTGGGGGGTGCTAATGATGGAAAATTTATGCATATTTAATGTGTTTATGTATGTGATAAAGATTGGAAAAAATATTGAAAGATATTTTTCTTATTTTTAGCCTAAAGGGCCAGCAAAGGCTCGTCCCAGCCTCCAGAATATAGGGCTTCAGCTAGGGGCACAGATGTCAAAGGGATCCCCAAAGTCATCTAACCTCAAACAACGAGGGCTGGCGGGTCTACGACTGAAACCAATAAATGCATCAAGAAGAAGCTCTGTTACAACAGAATCTTAAAAACTGATAAAAATTTATAGGAAATGAACTGAAATGTGGTGCAATGACATGAAAATATACAAAAGGAATCTTAAAGCATACAAAAGAACCTGAAACTACTATACAGAATGCTCTTCTGCTGTGCAAAAATGCCTTATATTATCTCAAATATTTGCTTAAAGTTATATCAAAAGACGTGAAACTTCACAAAATGACATGAAAAACAAACATCAAAAGACCCTAAAGCATACAAAATGACCTGAAACTATAAAGAATTATCAGCACTTGATCCAATGTAAAAAACAATTTCAGTTTTCTGATTTTGTAATATCTGAAATTTTAAGTCTTGTTATAAAATTGTGCAACTTATCTGATGATATATTGAGATAATGCTCGTTTTCAAAATTGTATTTTACAATTAATATGCAACTCCAGTACACCTCTGTTTTCCTTATTTAAAAACCATTAAAGTATCAAGGCACACATATCAAAATGTATATCAGGTGCAACCTTGTTCTGCATGTATTTTGGTATTACCTACTAGGAATTTTTCGTATTGCAATGTAGTATTATCAGCATTTGTAAATTGTCATAAAATAATAATAAACTTTTTTGAAACATCCTTTAAATTTTTTTAGATGGCTTTCTATCATTTTGAATGGAAAAATCACAAAGTAGTGATGCTTATAACTCAATTTATACTTGTAGATTATGCATTTTTAAATCATGCATTAAATAAATTGTTATTTTATTTCTCTTTAAATTCACCTGATGCTAGAGTGACTATCACTCCACTCACTGGCCACGTTGCATTGCTTGTCTAAGTAAATACAATGTAAAGCAATGAAGTGTTTACTTAGGAACCGGTCGCTTGGCTAAGCAAAATGGTCGACTTTGAAACAATATTGTTTGATGATTGGATTATTGACTTTTTTGATTGACAGCCCGGGTATGGTCAATTCCAGTACCAATGTGACTTTGACTGGTAAAACAGTTGTAAATACAATTCATTAATATTTGTTGTACTTTGCCATAACTTGTTTGGTCAGCTTTCATATTGTTTAGTGAAACAGTCTTTTTGGCTTATAGTGGTAGTTACTGTCTAGACTATGCTAGTAATTCAAGGGTCAGAGGTGAGAATTGTCTGCAGCATTCATTGTGCTGTAAGAACAAAATGATTCCAATTTTTTTGGTACAATTGTTTAAAGAAAAAAATAGAAATTGCAAGTGACCATGTTTGTTTTTCTGTATATCTATAGAAAAGCATATTAGTGAGAGAGCCAGAAATAGTAAAATTGGGGTATTTTAATTTTTTTACAGTATAAATGCTATGTTAAATGATAACGTGCTGTCCCATAGTGTTCCTATAGTGATATTGTTTCTTATTGTATTGTATGATTGATTGATTGACTGAATATTGAGCGTCATTTTTATGCCATCGAGGATTAACAGATGATCAGTTAACCTAACCACTGTTTCATGAAAGGTTAATCGGTACTCGAACACACCCCATCTCCACAAGTAACTGATAACTTTCCCACTTGAATCAGTGGTGAGAGAGGTATGATAATGAGACACAATGTCATATATCAATCATCACGGAGACTGTTGTCGGGCTTCAGATTGCTCGTTACGATTTGAACTCACGACCCCTGGATTGGTAATCAGGTGCTCTAATGACAGAGCTAATTGGTCCCAGCTTTATTTTATGAGTAAATCATATCTTTCATTTATACTTGTTCATGTACAATCTAAAGAACGGTTTCATCATTAATTTTTACTTAAGTTCCCGCCATTTGAATAATGGTGAAGGGACATAATGTGTTAATTCTGTCTGTCTGTTTATTTGTTCATCTGTCCGTCTGCACACACACATATGAATATTTAAGTGTCTAGAGTTAGTAATTTTTTGGACGGTCAAAAAAGAATTATATGGCTAAAAAAATGCTTTTATGTGGCTAAAATTAGCCACATTAATAATCAGATGGGTGCATAGAAGCCAATTAAATACCCATTTGTTAGAACGTCTGTTCGTCTGCCCCAGGTAAAAAATGGATTTCTGTACAATAACTCCTTAAGAGGTCTTTTTGTATTTGATAAATATTTGGTGTGTAGCTTTATAAATATAAAATACAGGTAAAGTTTAATATTTGTCAATGTTGGTCATATTTTATTGCAGTTATGGCCCTTTTCCAACTTAATTTTTTGGTAAAAAGATTGGTTCCTCTTCAGTATTCATGTGCATAAACACATTTTTAGTTTAAATTTGAATACATTGGCATTCTATTGGTTTATTCCGATCTGGTGATTAGTTGGGGCTACACCACAAACAAATGTCTTATCAATTTGGGAGTATTTGATTTATCAATGGAGTGAACATGTTCAAGCATACTTTGTAAGGTGTAATAAAACTATTTTATAAAGAAGAGATGGATGGGTTGACTGAACAATTCAAAAGAAAAAAGTGAATTTTCAAACTCTTTATTTTTTTATTCATACTTTATCACATGTATGTAATATGAATTATGCATGAAATTATTACATTTATTTTATTCTTTTATATATTAAAAGTGATTTCTCAGTAAATTATATTTAATAATTAAATTTCAAATGCTATTTTTACTGGTCTTAATCATAAATTAAAGTTAAAGAATTAAAATAAAGATAAAAATTATATGTTTAAGTCAAATAGCAAAATATTTTCACTTGTGAACACTGAAATTTACGATGCTGGCTTTAAAATAATGCTTTGTCACTTTTGACCATTACATTATTAGAGTGATCATGTGATAAAAATAAAAGTGATATTTCAATGAAAGGTACAAACAATATCTATTTATTACTTCATACCAATATTAATATAATATATGATGTTAAGAGGAAAAGAGAAAGGACTTTATATTACAAGTCCTTGAAAAAACAAAAACTGCCTTTTTATGCTGTAAAGTTGCATTTAAATAACATTTTGTTTTAAAATGTCTACAAAACCTCGATTTCTTAACCTCAAAGTGTGTTCCTTTATAATACATATATTATGTTTATGGAAGATAAAGCTTGCTTCATATGTTTTTTTATTTGTATATTTTTTTCTCTATTTCATGATATTTTCTTTTTTAAAAAAACAACAACACCTTTTAGCAATATTTTATATATTTCATTAATGTTATGCATCAAACATAATTCTGATTTATATTTTATTATATGTAAATTTAAAATTGAAATTAGACTTATAGTTAAGGCATGAATCTGTTAGCTTTATTATCTGTATAATTCATAGCTTAAGCAACTTTTTATCCTCAAGGTTGTCCTTAAAAAATGTTTGTTTGCCGTGCTCCTACCTGCCCCCCCCCCCCCCATAAATATCAAATAAAAAATATAAACAAAATGAGGTTATTACCTCACGCATGAAAAATACTGGGTCTGAGCACAGCAAAAAAATATTTGTAAGGATAAGCAAAAATTTGATAATCTATTGAAGCAAATTTTTATTTGTTTATTGAAATTATGATAAATTCATACCATGAAGCAAAAATGGCCTAAATGCTTATATTATTCATATACAGTAAGACTGTTTTTGCACCAAGGTGATGATAAATTTCCTTTGACTGTGATATTATTGTGTATACATTATCTTGAGACTTGCGTATTTATTGTCTGAAGTTTTCTATAAATTATGTTGATTTTATTTTTAATAAAATAAAGAAAAGAATTATTGCTTTGTTACATTTTATCTCTTCCGCAAGACTGATATGCAACAGTGCGTCTCAAGTTTCAAGTTGAAAAGTTGTCAGTTACTTGCAAAGATAGGTGTGCTCGAGTACTGGTTAACATTGCAGGAGTGGTTAGGTTAACTGATTGTCTGTTAGCCCTTGATTGCAACAAAAATGATGCTAAATATTCAAACAATCTCTTCCTCAAGATCATTTGTCAATCAATCACCACTGAAGTTGCCAGTAAGAGACCAGATCTGGCTTAGTTTCCAAGTCATTTGCTGAAGAATGGCAGTTCTTACTTGTAGCCATTTGTATGCTGAGGAGTTGTACCACATTAACCCTTTACTCCATAGATACGCGTTTCCGCACCAATCACAGAAAGCCTTTGAAAACAGTGCAGGAAGAGTTCAGATTGCTCGTAGCGAGCAATTTGAACACTTCCTGCACTGTTTTCCACTCTGTCAGTTAATATAAACATAATTCAAAAGCCTTCTATATCAGGTATCCAAAGGCGTCTATATTAGAGGTGTCCAAAGGCGTCTATATTAGAGGTGTCCAAAGACGTCTATATTAGTGGTGTCCAAAGGCATCTATTTTAGAGGTTTCCAAAGGTGTCTATATTAGAGGTGTCCAAAGGCATCTATATTAGAGGGTTCCAAAGGCGTCTATATTAGAGGTGTCCAAAGTCGTCTATATTAGTGGTGTCCAAAGGCGTCTATATTAGAAGTTTCCAAAGGCGTCTATATTAGAGGTATCCAAAGGCGTCTATATTAGAGGTTTCCAAAGGTGTCTATATTAGAGGTTTCCAAAGGCGTCTATATTAAAGGTTTCCAAAGGTGTCTATATTAGAGGTGTCCAAAGGCGTCTATATTAGAGGTGTCCAAAGGCGTCTATATTAGAGGTGTCCAAAGGCGTCTATATTAGAGGTGTCCAAAGGCGTTTGTATTAGAGGTGTCTAAAGGCGTCTATATTAGAGGTGTCCAAAGGCGTTTGTATTACAGGTGTCTAAAGGCGTCTATATTAGAGGTGTCCAAAGGTGTCTATATTAGAGGTGTCCAAAGGCGTCTATATTAGAGGTGTCCAAAGGCGTCTATATTAGAGGTGTCCAAAGGCGTCTGTATTAGAGGTGTCCAAAGGCATCTATATTAGAGGTGTCCAAAGGCGTCTATATTAGAGGTGTCCAAAGGCGTTTGTATTAGAGGTGTCCAAAGGCGTCTATATTAGAGGTGTCCAAAGGCGTTTGTATAAGAGGTGTCTAAACGCGTCTATATGAAGTAAAGGGTCAAAGGGGAAAAGTATCGATTTCAATTTCAATCGTGTATGGGACCTTAAGCAAAAATTGGCATAGCATATAAAGCAATAAGACATCACTGTTGTTGAAAAATTGACTTATATAGGATTTCGACATATCCATCTATTTATGAGCAATTGAGGACTTCCTAATTGATAGTTGATTGGTATGATCATTTGTCTATATGATTTTCTAAATATTAGAATAATTGTTTTAGTTTTTGTTTTGTTGGAAGTTTATGAATCGTGAGTCAAGAAGTCTGAGAAATATTAATTTACTAGTATATGGTTTGAACAAAATGGTTTAAAATAGTTTCAAGCTAGGCTGTTTCACAGCTTAATCCAGTGAAGACAAAGTCGCCTTACAGAAGATCCCATTTAAAGTTCAAGAAACTTACATCAACATTTTGACACTATCGTTATTTAACAGGGATCTTTCAAATATGTACAGTACACACTGATGGAACAATGGTGATACAACTGTACGATGGCAAGATCGTGATAACGAGATAGCATGATGGTGAAAACTTTATGGTAATAACACGATGGTAACAGACTGAGTGACATGTGCGTTCATGCCATCAAATTTGTGCTATCGTCATTTCATATATGCTGAAAATAACAATGTTTGCCTTAATAACACTTACTCAATACTGACACGGTCTCACTGTGTACTGACTACATACTGTCAACTTGCTGACAGAGTTCTTATTAGTCCCGTCTTATAAGACCTCGAACGTCTCACTACACAATTGAATGTTGTTCTTTGTTCTATATATGAAATAAGGTCTAGGATTGTTGTGGTAAAAAAATATTCTGCATTTAATTTTTTATGATTTTTTTTCACAACACATAAAATGCACATTAACTGGTAGGTTGACAAGCTCGATATTTAGAGACATGGCAGTGAACCCTAAGATTTTCTTTTAAAAATAATTCCTCAAATGCTCATTAATGCATTGCATCTGTTAAATTACTATAAAAGTCACCTTTTTAACACCAATAATGTCTTATTGCAGTAAATGTTTTGCCAGCATTATACATTAGCACAACTCATCTGCAGCAAGAAATCACAACCAATATGAACCATATGGAAATTACATAGGACTTCATTAAGCGCAAAAATCATGTTATCGTGAAAAAAGGGCGTAACAGTATAGTGAGGGGTAAACTATATCATTATACCATTTAAATACGGCCTGTCAGGCCCGATAAGCTCAGTCGGTTACGTGTCTGACTATCAATCCAGGGGTCGTGATTTCGAATCCCCTCCCGGCAACAGTCTCCGTGATGATTGATATATGACATTGTGTCTCATTATCATTCGTCTCTCACCGGTGATTCAAATGGAAAAGTTATCAGTTACTTGCGGAGATTGGATGTGCTCGAGTACTGGTTAACCTTTCAGGATCCCATGAAACAGTGGTTATGTTAACTGATCGTCTGTTAGCCCTCGATGGCATAAAAATGACGCTTAATATTCCAGTTAATAGAGCCTTATGGTAAAGTGATAGTCCGTTACACTCATCTCATAAATTGTGCGTTGTCATTTGAAATAAACCGTTTAAGTCCTGTATTATATTATTATACTATAAGTAAGTAGTGTGTAAATCAGTGTGGTTTACTAAATTAATTATAAGTTACCTCCCATTAACTAGCTCAAGCGTAACATCACTGCACGATACATTTGTCAGCCATATTGAAATATATAGAACACGCTATTTGTAGTATGTGTAAAGAAACATAGCATTGTATCAGGATATATTTAGATATACCTGCAGGTAATTACCCTTTTATTTTCATACTTATTATATACCGTTGAGAGTTATTGTATCAAAATCTTTATTACTTAATAATTAATTTAGAAGAGAGTTCTAGGTATGGTCGGCCCGGTGTCAGTACAATGTGACCGGGTGGGGTATCATATCATGTGTCTCCGGCATGTTACTCCAGTGTGACAGCGCTTAGAATACTGTCTCAAGTAGACACCGTCGCGATATGACTGAACAATTGTTGAAAGCGACGCTAAACACGATACAACAAAAAAAAACAAACAACTTAATAATTAAATAGGATGTCAATGTAAATCTGAGCATTGTTCACAAGTCATTTTGATATGCTTATTACACACCATCACTTATGTTATGTAAATGTTTTAATATGTATGTATTGTTATTGATTAGAAGTAGTGTTTGTATAGTAGATCGGAAGAGAGTGAAATCTGAGTAATTGATCAGATTAGATGGAATGAATAAATGAAGATTAGAACCCTTGACTATATTAGTATTGTCACCCATGCCTTGCATATAGAGTCGAGTTAACACCGGCGACACGTGCACTCTTGCTAAGTTATATTGTCATATATCTTGTTATGTTGCGTGCCGTGTATCGAGTGTAGTTATAAATTGCACAAGTTATGCAAAGTTAAGACACTTTAAGTAGAAATATTTAAGGAACAGTTAACCATCAAACCGTTTTCAATTGAAATGAAAAATAACTCCAGTTAATGTTTATGTGATTTTTGTAATATGCACGTGGAAACAATTATTCTCTTGTTTTGTAATGTCCAATAAATCGAATTTCTGGAATAAAATTGAAACCTTTCCTAAACAAAAAGTCCTCCGTTAATTCTGGATTACACAATTGTGTATAACCGAACTGAAACCAATAGAATTGGCCTGATTATCTCTTCTTCCACTTCCTTCCAGTCTAAGGACGGCACTAATGTATCCAACAGTTGTTGTGATGTAATTTTGGATTTCTGTTCAGTGTCTTTCCGTTCAGACGAAACGACGTAATTAGCATCGCCATATTTCTCTGAGAGACCAGAATCAACTTTTGGCATTTCATCAATTTTACTTTGAGATGTGTCTAATATCTTTGCAAGACAACATGGTTCGCAGAATAGTGGTTGATTGTATGAGCCTGGATGGCATGCCAGTCACCCAATGGTCTCATCTTTTACTATATCGTTTAAATTATAAATTACACTAGTGGCCATCTGAAATGTAGCGTAAAGTTCAATCCGATAAAATATTATCCGATATCCGATAAATATTTTATTTGAGTAATGTAGGCCTCCGGCCCATAATACATTTTTAAACACATGGTAAACGTGGAATCTAACAAATAAACATTCATAATACGAACATTATAATTTTAATACAGTTTTGATATGATGAATGCAATATATTTATATATATATATTGATTTTTTTAACGTAATGACTGTTCTGTTGTTTTGTTTTTATCAATTTAGGCTATAATAAACTAATTTCTAGTTTATCATTTGTCAATGATCTCTCCCCCTAATTTTTATGTGGCCCCGACATAAAAAGTAATAAAATTCCCCCTTCCCCATTTTTGAGAAAAAATTGGATGGTATTCCAGCAATTAATTTATAATGACTTTACAGTTTAGAAACTATCGTATCATCATAATCTTTTAAAGAGAAGTATCTTTATAATTATGAATGTATCACAAGAAATGGTTTACTTTAAATAACTGAATAAAACATGCACTATTCTGTTATTCATGAAAAACTCTCTGTTTTTAAACATTTCCAAAATGAATGATAGTGTATTTTTATTTCAAACTTAATATAGCTTCACTGCAAATTTACCTTTCATGGGTTATATAGGACCTAATGGACGGTTTATCACATGATTTACGGTGCATAAGTGCAATAAACCCATGATATATTTTTATATTAACCTAGTGTATTATCACTTCAGATTCATCGTACGGTGTTTTCGTATAACTCGATTACGTACGTAAAATGCAGAACTACTTTACGACTTGCCCGAATATATAATAACGACGATTTGTCATGGTTAAATGCTAGTAGTAGTAGTTGCTCTTGTTGTTGTAGAAAAGAAGCAATAGTTTTAATAAAAGCAACAAATATCAAATATCATACTTGTTAATAAAATGGTGAGGTGATATTGACTGCAATAAAGGTTACACATTCGGCATACCATAAGCAGATACAGGAATAGTGGCAACTAACAGTCAAATAACACATGTTTAAAACGAGTAAGGAACCATATAATAACAGTGAAATATGTACAAAGTTACGCGGTGTTACCATAAACGGTTTTGGAGTTATGATTCAGAAACAGTATTTTTTACAATTGTTGCTATTTGTTTCCATGGTAACAGATACCAGGAAATTTATTGAAGATGAAAAACTCCCTCATAGCAAAACCACTACTAGGGTGACATGTATACAAAGTTATATGAAATTACCTTGAAAGGCTTTGTAGTTGTGCTCCAGAAAGGCGGATTTTGTAATTTTTGCTATTTGTTCCCATGGTAACAGAAACTCATTGAAAATGAAAAACTCCCTCAAAGCAAAACCACTACAAAGGTGACATACGTACAAAGTTATATGAAGTCACCTTGAAAGGCTTTGTGGTTGTGCTCCGGAAAAGACGGATTTTGTAATTTTTGCTATTTGCCATACTAACAGAAAACAGATTGATAACAAAAATTCTATCATTGCAGATTGCACTACTTCACCATCAGGTTGACATATAATCACAGTTTTTTGAAATTTGAAATTTTCCTGAAAGGTTCTGGAGTTGTGCTCAGGAAAACGGAGAATTTGTTATTTTGACTAGTTATTCTATGGTAAAAGCTACCTCATAGCAAAAGCACTACTATACCACCAGGTTGACATAAAATTATTTAGTGTTGTGAAGTTACCTTGAACAGTTTTGTAGTTGTGCTTCGGAAACGGTGAATTTATTATTTTGAATATTTGTTTCAATGGTAACACATAACAAGGAAAATGAAAAATCCCATTTAGCAGAGACGCCCATAAACCACTAAATTGACATGCACACAAAGTTTCATGCAGTTTCCTTGAACACTTAATTGGTATTGTGTCCCGGAAACGGCAACGTTTGTAATTTTGGCTATTTGTTTCCATGTTAACAGAAACATATTAGAAAGATATTTTATATTCTTTCATGTGTTCAAAGTTTCTTGAAGTTAACCGGAGAGGAGTTGTAGTGGTGCCCCGGAAACGGTGGATCTAGTGACTTTGGCTATATATTTCTATGGTAACTGAAAAAAATATTAAAAATGAAAACTTTCTTATATTAATAGCACTACTAGATCACTATGTTGACATATGTGCAACGTTTTGTGAAGTTACTTTGAACGGTTTTGGAATTCTGACGCACAGACACACGGACACACGGACGGTGCCCGATTTGATGTACCCCGTTTTTTTGCGGGGATTAAGAAAGACGTGTTCACGTATTCTGCCCCGAGCTAAATGTTACGTTCGATGTTTACCTTACACGCCTGTCGTCTTGCAGTACACTTGACATGTTCTCAACTAATTTGTGATTTACCGTTTTCTCGTGCTCTTCCATTTTATTGTTGGGTGGATAGGTAAAGAATTTTCCCTTGTACACAGAACAGTGCACGCTCACATTTGATGGCACAATATTAGTGTAAAGATATTAGAAGTATATAGTTTTATGTAAAAGGGATTTAATATATTTTAAAAATTGAAACAAAAAGGTGTCATTTACGGATTTACAGACTAGAAATTAAATATGTACGGTGAGTCAACGTTTTCACATGCCTGTAATATTATGCAACATTTCGACCACGTGTGTGTGTGTGTGTGTGTGTGTGTGCTTGCGTGCATGCGTGCGTGCATGTGTGTATGTACTTGTAAGTGCGTGTGTGTGTGTGTGTGTGTGTGTGAGTAGGGGGAACGGTTCAAGAAAAAAAAACATGTGTTTATAGTGACTCCCTGTAGTTCCGGTTGTCGGCCGTATTGATAGAGCACCCTCCTCGCAAGCGGAAAGTTGTTGGTTCGATCCCCAGCCGGGTTATATAAAAGTTTAAAATACGTACTCTCTGGATACCGTGACATGCGGAATATTTGCTTTCTTTTAATTAATGGTGTTTAGTTATGATTTGTCCCTCTGATTTAATTTGGGTTTTGGCCAACCTCGTATAAACAATCAGGGGGATGACCCAATTGCACCATCATTGTGCAAAAACACTATGTGGGGCATATGAAATATATTTTGATAGCATTTGACATGTAAATACGGTGCATTTACACATATAAACAGCATCACGTTCCAGGCATTTCATGAATATTAATGTGTATAAACACTGTCGCAATTAGCAAAGTGTAAAGTAATATGCCCCGTTAATTTATATTTACAATTCTTTTAGGTTTTAAAGCGATCTTCACCTAATAAAATGCACATTTTAACACATGATTATTCATTCAAAAACTAATTTTATACCAATGTCTTGTATTTTGGTAAAATATTTATTCCAGGCTCAAAATTGCAAATATTTTTATTTTGCTGACCATGTGTATTTTCAGTCAGGCTCAGACATTGTTTTTTTTTTTAATTCCGCATTTTATTAGGTGAAGATCACTTTAAAACCTAATAAAATTGTAAATTTAAATTAATACTGATATATACACTGCAAATTGCGACAGTGTTCATACATATTAATATACATGCAATGCTTGTAAACATTTATGTGATAGAGTTTATATGGTGCAAATGTACCATATTTATATGTCAAATGCTATTCAAATATGGTTCATATGCACCATGATGTTTTTTTAAGGATTTTGAGACGACGACTTAGACCACTCAGCCACGCAGGATCCATTTTTTTTTAAAAATATATATTGTGTTAACTTAACAGGCCAGGGATATGGCCCAAATGCAACCATTAATTTATATTTTCTCATTCTAGTTTTCTTCTATCAAAAGCATTAAACAAGTACTTTGAAAATAGAAATAAGATCATCATGAAACGTTTATAAGGACAATCTTTTTGTGTGATATAAATATACTCGAAGATAAATCATTTCATAAAGGTCGTCACTGTACCCGAAAGTCAAGAACTGTAAATCAACCCCAGACCTATTGAAATTTCAACGAGTTAGGATGAACGAAAATTGGCGAATTATGTTTAATCATCTGTAACAGACCAACATTTAATTTCAGGTTGCGTCTTTAAACGTTCGGCTTTAAATGTACCCTACGGGATTCCCCATTTATTTTATTAACCCAACTTTTGGTTTTGAGTAAATTTTCTTGTCATTTCTAAGAAAAGAACACAAAAAATCATTGATGCACTGTTTAAAAATCATAGGATAATTACACATATCAAATTCCCTATTTTAAAAAGAACATACATGTATGCTATTTACTAAAATGTCGTATAAAACTTTCATTTATATAATTTACATTTATTAAATTCAGGACGTGAAAGTGGACCTTGCTACCATTGGGACATCACACTTTTGGACAGGTGCTGCTGTATTCAGGGGGAAGATTACCATGGTTATAAGACATTTGGATGAATAAAGTATGTTTGACAAATCGTGTTGATGTAATGAAATTCCATATAAAATAAATCAACCAATCTTCCGCCAGTACAGACGCTTTCATCAATAATATTATGTAGAAACAAAAATTATCAAACATTTTTATTCAAATTACAATGATCAACTGTTATACAGTTATTGCATTGTGTGAGGATATCGGCCGATATACAAATGCATATCCTCAATGAATATTTCATATATTAGAAAAGTAGAATTGAATATTGATCGATATCGTTAATATAAATTAAGTGTTTTTAACTCGACTATTCTATGAATATGGGAGTTTTGTACTCGCGTTGGCGTCCTACCTGCGTTAGAATTTTAGTTGTTTATCAGTGCGTACCTTACAGTTATATGTATGGAACTTGGCACCAGTGTGCATTGTTATATTCTGAGGCAGTATGTCAACGATCGGGCTCCTAAATTAAAAGTTAATGTTATAACGTAAGGTGAACATACCATATTATGTTTTAAACTACGTTAACGTTTATGTCCAAGTTATTCATCAGTGTGCACTGCTTGCAACTATTAAATAATAAAGCTGGAACTTTTGTAAATATTTTGTTAATGTGTATCATATAGAATGTTACTTTTGGATTCAGTTTCTAATCAACTATGGAGCTACTGGGTATTTATATGAACTGTTGTAAAATGTATCAAGATTGATATATTTTGGTATAATATACAGTGCAACAGTTATTTGTTAATGGGAAATACCTTGTTTCATTGTTTAAACATCCCTGACCCCATTGTCCCATACTTACTTGTCATTTCGTTTGCGTTTCTAATTCTATTGTTTTACATTACAGGGGGTTAAGTTACCTATAAGACCAAGGAACACAAAAAAGTGTTTTGACAAGTCTTGCTGTATGTGGATTAAATACAGGTATGCTATACAAACCGTTGTTGTTATATGGTGTTTAGCGTCGCGTTCAACACTTTTAAGTAATATTGCTACGGTGTCTACTTGAGACTGTATTCTGAGCTCTGCCACACTGGAGTTCATGCCGCAGCCACATGATATGGCACCCTTCCCAATCACATTAAACTGACATCGGACAGATATGACCTATAACTATCGTCTAAATGCTGAGCGCCAAGCGAGGAAGCTTCTAGTGTTGTTTCAGTTTTTTTCATGACCTGGCCGGGAATCGAACCTTCGACCTTAAGCATGCGAGACGGTCTCTTTACCACTAGGCCAGCGCTGTTTAGCTTGCAAGCCGTGTGATGCAATGATCTTCCAAAATAGATCTTAAAGTATGCCACCGTTAAATGATGTACAGTTGCAAAATTAACGTTTTTATACTAAATGAACATATTTGTATAAATATTAAGATTACTATATATTTTATAATTTCTATAAACAATTATTTTACACACTATGCATATTTTATATATTGGACAAAGTCAATATTATAAATCAGTTTCAGACGTGTCCGTTAATGATGGTGCAATGAGGTTGCCAGTCACTTGTAGTATAATAGTATGTAGTGGTACTGGTTGGTTTTGGCAAAGTTGTTTCCCTTTATGTGTGGAATTGGTGCGCATGAAAAACTCTAGAAATCTTTTTTATATACCTTTCTTTTACTTCAGGGTGATAAAGTTGCCTGTAAGACCAAATAGATATAAAACTGTTTGACAGATGCTGCTGTATCAAGAACGAATATCATTATGGCTACACGTTATTTGGATGGATGAATACAGGTATGCTTTACAAATCGTTGTTGCATGGTGTTTAGAGTCGCTTTTAACAACTGTTAAGTAATACCGCGACGGTGTGTACTCGAGACTGTATTCTGAGCACTGCAACATTAGAGTTATTACCGCAGCCACATGGTATGGTACACCACCAAATCACATTTAACTGACACCGGACAGTTCAGACCTTGGACTATCCTCTAAATGTTGAAAGAGAAGCAAGGAAATTTCTAGAACCCTTTTTCCAATTATTTGGAATGTCCCGTCAGGGAATCGAACCTTCGGCCTTCAGCGTGCGAGAAGGACGCGCTACCATTTAACCAACATTGCAATAGTTTGCAAATCATGTTGATGCAATGACATTCCATGTAAACTAAATCAACCAATCATTTGTCAAATACAAATGTTTTACTAACAATTCATCGTTTTTAGCTCGACTATCCGGACAGTAAAGAGAGCTATTACACTCACCAAAGTGTCGATGCCGGTGTTGGCATCACACCTTGGTTAAAGTTTCGCATACAAGTCCCTATATCAATAACCATTGCATATATTGACTTAAATCTTTATACAAGCCTAGTCGTCAACCCAACTACAATAACTAAGTAAGATAACTTTTGCACGCATATAATGCAAATTATTGCCCTTGTTTGACTTAGAAATTCTGGTTAAAGTTTTGCATAAAAGTCCTTATCTCAGTAACCATTGCATTAATTGACTAGACGAATAATATAAAATTTTAAAATACGTACTCGCTGGATACCGTGACATG
The DNA here is from genome assembly GCA_029582155.1 of Panopea generosa. Taxonomy (NCBI): domain Eukaryota; kingdom Metazoa; phylum Mollusca; class Bivalvia; order Adapedonta; family Hiatellidae; genus Panopea; species Panopea generosa. The sequence continues at coordinate 9,807,544 of CM055912.1, read as the reverse complement.
CGGAATCTTTGCTTTCTTTTAATTAATGGTGTTTAGTTATGGTTTGTCCCTCTGATTTAATTTGGTTTTTGGCCAACCTCGTATAAACAGGTCAGGGAGATGGCCGAATTGCACCATCATGGTGCAAATGCATTATGTGGGACATATGAAATATATTTTAATAGCATCTGACATGCAAATACGGTGCATTTGCACCATATAAACTGTATCACATTACATGCATTTCATGAATATTAATGTGTATAAACATTGTCGCAATTAGCAAAGTGTAAAGTAATATGCCCCGTTAATTTATATTTACAATTCTTTTAGGCTTTAAAGAGATCTTCACCTAATAAAATGCGCATTTTAACACATGATTATTCATTCAAAACTAATTTGGCAAGCTGTTAACATACGAAAACAAAGGGAGATCACTCTGATAATAATGACACAGCAATTATCTCCCTTTGAAATTCATACATTTGGTAGGTGTTACAACAAATTGATTAAACAAAATTATTGAATAATTTTTGACACACAAAATACATTTAGTGAGGTACACCAATGTCTTGGATTTTGGTAAAATATTATTTATTCCAAGCTCAAAATTGCATTTTATTTTATTTTGCTGACCATGTGTATTTTCAGTCATTCACAGACACTGCTTTTTTTAATTCCGCATTTTATTAGGTGAAGATCATTTTAAAACCTAATAAAATTGTAAATATAAATCAATGGAGCATACTGATATATACACTGCAAATTGCGACAGCGTTCATACATATTAATATTCATGAAATGCTTGTAAACATTTATGTGATGCAGTTTATATGGTCCAAATGTACCATATTTATATGCTAAATGCTATCCAAATATGGTTCATATGCCCCACATAATGCTTTTGCACCATGATAGTGCAATTGGGTCATATCCCTGACCTGATAAAGCTTCAGGAGCAAGAGGTACTCTTACCTATGACAATAGCAGTGACTGATAAAATATCTTGAGACGGCGCCTTTGACCACTCGGCCACGGGGGATCCATTTTTTAAAACTATATATTGTGTTAACTTAACAGGTCAGGGAGATGGCCCAAATGCAACCATTAATTTATATTTTCTCATTCTAGTTTTCTTCTATCAAAAACATTTAACAAGTACTTTGAAAATATAAATAAGATCATCATGAAATGTTTATAATGACAGTTTTATTTTGTGATACAAATATACTCGAAGATAAATCATTTCATAAAGGTCGTCATTGTACCTGAAAGTCAAGAACTGTAAATCAACCCCGGGCATATTGAAATAAAAACGAGTTGGGATGAACGAAAATTGTTGAATTTTATTTAATCACCTGTAACAGGCCAAACTTTAATTTCAGGTTGCGTCTTTAAACATTCGGCTTTAAATGTACCCTACGGAATTCTCCATTTATTTTATTAACCCAACGTTTGGTTTTGAGTAAATATTCTTGTCATTTGTAAGAAAACAACATATTAAGAAATAATTGATGCACTGTTTGAAAATCTAAGGGAACATTGTTTCATCACTAACATCATAGAATAATTACACATGTCCAATGTCATATTTTAAAAAGAACAAATGAGATTTAATAAAATGTCGTATAAAATTTTCTGTTTGTGATTTCATTTATATTATTTACATTTTATTAAATTCAGGACGTGAAAGTTGACTTTGCGGCCATTGGGACCTTACACTTTTGGACAGATGCTGCTGTATTCAGGGGGAAGATTGCCATGGTTATAAGACATTTGGATGAATAAAGTATGTTTGACAAATCGTGTTGATGTAATGAAATTCCATATAAAATAAATCAACCAATCTTCCGCCAGTTCAAACGCTTTCATCAATAATATTATGTAGAAACAAAAATTATCAAACATTTTTACTCAAATTATAATGATCAACTGTTATACAGTTATTGCATTGTGTGAGATATCGACCGATATACAGATGAATATCCTCAATGAATATTTCATATATTTGAAAAGTTGAATTGAATATTGATCGATATCGTTAATATACATTAATGTTTTTAAATCGACAATTCTATGAATATGGGAGTTTTGTACTGGCGTCGGCGTCCTACCTGCCTTAGAATTTTAGTTGTTTATAAGTGCATATATTACAGTTATATACATGGAACTTGGCACCATACCTTACAGTTATATGCATGGAACTTGGCACTATACCTTACAGTTATATACATGGAACTTGGCACAAGCGTGCATTATTATACTCTGAGGAAGTATGTTACCTATCGTGCTCCTATGTTATACCACAGGGTGAACATACCATGTTATGTTTTAAACTTAACGTTAACGTTTTTGTGCAAGTTATTCATCAGTGTGCATTGCTTGCAATTACTAAATAATACGGCAGGAACTTTTGTTAATATTTCATTAATGTGTATCATATAGAACATTACAACTTTTGGATTCAGTTTCTAAACAACTTTGGAGCCCGGAACTGCTACTGGGTATTTATATGAATTGTTGTAAAATGTATCAAGATTGATATAGTTTGGTATAATACACAGTACACTAGTTATTTATTAACAGAAAATACCTTGTTTTATTGTTTGAACATTCCTGGCTCTATTGTCCCATACCTACTTGATTACCTGCTAGATCATCTACTCAACCATGTATAATGTTGAGCTATAAAGATACCACCACTTATCACAACTGTTGTCATTTCGTCTGTGTTTCTATTTCTATTTTCTTACATTTAGTGGGTTAAGCTACCTTTAAGACTAAGGAAAACACCAAAGTGTTTTGAAAAGTCCTGCTGTATGTGGATTAAATGCAGGTATGCTATACAAACCGTTGTTGTTGTATGGTGTTTAGCGTCGCTTTCAACACTTTTAAGTAATATTGCTACGGTGTCTACCTGAGACTGTATTCTAAGCTCTGCCACACTGGAGTTCATGCCGCAGTCACATGGTATGGTACCCCGGCCGATCACATTAAACTGACACCGGACAGATATGACCTATAACTATCCTCTAAATGCTTAGCGCCAAGCGAGGAAGCTTCTAGTATTGTTTCAGGTTTTTTCATGACCTGGCCGGGTATCGAACCTTTGATCTTCAGCGTGCAAGACGGTCTCTTTACCAATAGGCCAGCGCTGTTTAGCTTAAAAACCGTGTTGATGTAATGACCTTCCAAAATAGATCTTAAAGTATGCCACCGTTAAATTATGTACAGTGGCAAAATTAACGTTTTTATACTAAATGAACATATTTGTATAAATATTAAGATTTCTATATATTTTATATTCAGGTTTAATTGTTATAAGTAATTTTATACCAGTATGCATATTTTATATATTGAACTATTAGAAATCTATTTCAGACGTGTTCGTTAATTAGGGTGCCATCAGGTTGCAGGTCACTTGTAGTATACTAATATGTAGTGGCACTGGTTGTTCTTGACAAAGTTGTTTCCCTTTATGCGCGGAATTGATGCATATGGAAAACTCTAGAAATTGTCTTTAATATACCTTTCTTTTGCTGCAGGATGATACAGTTGCCTGTATGACCAAACAGATATAAAACTGTTTGACATATTCTGCTGTATCCAGAACGAATATCATTATGGCTACACGGTATTTGGATGGATGAATACAGGTATGCTTTACAAACTGTTGTTGTTATATGGTGTTTAGCGTCGCTTTCAACACTTTTAAGTGATATCGCGACGGTGTCTACTTGACACGATAGTCTAAGCTCTGCAGCCTGGCCCGATTAGCTCAGTCGGTTATGCGTCTGACTATCAATCCTGGGTTCGTGAGTTCGAGTCCCCGCCCGGCAACAGTCTCCGTGATAATTGATATACGACATTATGTCTCATTATCAATTGTCTCTCACCGCTGATTCAAGTGGGGAAGTTATCAGTTACTTGCGTAGATGGGGTGTGCTTGAGTACTAGTTAATCCCAGGAAACAATGGTTAGGTTAACTGATCGTCTGTTAGCCCTCGATGGCATAAAATGACGCTAAATATTCAATCAATCAGTCAAATCTAAGCTCTGCAAAATTAGAGTTCATGCCGCAACAATATAGTATGGTGCCACACCAAATCATATTAAACTGACACCGGACAGATCAGACCCAGAACTATCCTCTAAATGTTGAGAGAAAAGCGAGGAAGCTTCTTATACCCTTATTTTCAAACAAATTTTTTCCCGTCAGGGAATCGAACGCTCGACCTTCAGCACACGAGAAGGAGGCTCTACCATTAAACTAACACTGAAGTAGTTTGCAAACATTAATAAAACATTATCTCAGTGATGGACATTTCATCTATACCTTCTTATTCTACTAGATCAATTAAATATAATTATTCTATCAATAATATCTGATAGGTGAATCAGCCCTTGTAAAACCATATTTGTCAAACCATTCGTTCATACATACCATTGATCAAACAATGTATGGTACAAGTATTACATGAAGACATTACAAGTCAATCACTCCTACTTCTGATATTGTCACCACATTGCCAGATGTTATTGATCAATAACCAAATTTACGGAAATTATAAATAATTGCATTTCATGCATAAGACGTAAGTTAAAATTATCTTCAAGTACATTACATAATTATTTTACATTTCCTATCTTGGAAATATGCCTGCTTTTTCTTCTAACATATGTGTAGAAACTCATAAACATGTAAGTGCGAATCTAAATTTTGCTATTTCAGCTATATCTAAACATGGTTGAAATCTAAAATCGTCAAACAAATTGTAATATTTGGCCCTAGTTGAATTTTGAACTACTCCAGTTTTGAATAAAGGTATTATACATGTGTATTATGCATGTGTAATCCCACCATTGTTTTTTTTCTATAGTGAATGAAACATTTTAAGGGTTTGTCATTAATGTAAATGATGGGAAACCTACACTTTATCTACAGTGCCAAATTATCATTAGAAATATACGGGCCATGTTTCACCCTAGGGATATTTTCTGTTGAGTATGAAAACTTTTGGCAAAGCGAAAATAAACGTCAGAAATAGTTATTTGTTATTCATAATAATTCATGATTAAGAATGCCGGGTCCGATTGGCTCAGTCGGTTACGCGTCTGATTATCAATCCAGGGGTCATGAGTTCGAATCCCCTCCCGGTAACAGTCTCCATGATGATTGATATACGACATTGTGTTTCATTATCATTCGTCTCTCACCACTGATTCAAGTGGGAAAGTTATAAGTTACTTGCGGAGTTGGGGTGTGCTCGAGTACTGGTTAATTCTAGAAAACAGTGGTTAGATTAACTGATCGTCTGTTAGCCCTCGATGGCATAAAATGGTGCTTAATATTCAATCAAAAAATAATCATTAAGACATGATAATACTTTCAAAATATAAAATAAATACATCATTAATGGCATTCAAATAAAAAATATAACATGCTGGTCTTCTTGCTTAAAAGTAATGGTTATATTACATGATTTAAGGTCACTTATTAAAATTTTGGTTAGTCATTCCCAGAACCTGATATTTCCCGAATCAAGTTTATTTATCCACAATGAAAATACAGGGAATTCTATGCCTGTCCCATAATGCATAGCAATTAAACGCTTACTAAACTGTGACGTCATTCAAATTTCAGTTAAAACAACTGACCAGTCAACGTGCTCATTTGTGGCTTTCCTGGCATTGCTATTTTATGAACAAAAGCAAAACGGAACAGAACTAAACATCTTTTATTTCGTAATATAGTACATTGGACAATATAATTTGAAACAAGTCATTATCGTCCCATTAAAGCAATAAGGTATCAAGTGAATATGAAATAAAATAACACTTGGTACCTTTTTTCAACAGTGGGGCGTTATGACACGTGATCAAACATTTCAGAATATAGCTATTACAAATATACATAATATTACGGGTATAATTACTGATTTCAAGCATAAAGATCGAGTTGTAACTTATACATGTGTATCATGTTTATATTAAATTGTATTATAAACACTGCACCACTTTGGTACATGTGTGCAAAAACATTTATGTTTTTGAAAGGATTTACTTATCAATTACTACTACAATGATCTGTGGGAGTATATATTGCATTTTTACCGTGTAGAAGATTTTATTCTTTTTGATTTGCAATTGATTTCCACCACTGACTATGTCATCCATCTCCAGGGGTCGTGAGTTCGAATCCCCCGCCCGGCAACAGTCTCCGTGATGATTGATATACGACATTGCGTCTCATTATCATTCGTCTCTCACCACTGATTCAAGTGGGAAAGTTATCAGTTACTTGCGGAGACGGGGTGTGCTCGAGTACTGGTTAACCCCAGGAAACAGTGGTTAGGTTAACTGATCGTCTGTTAGCCCTCGATGGCATAAAAATGACGCTAAATATTCAATCAATCAATCATGTCATCCATTGTTTAGTCGCCGGACGATATCAGAATAAATTTAAGTAGAAACAAAAAATATTGTTCTTTTAGAAATTATAAGTGTCAATATACCCTGTGTTGTGTCAATTGATTTTTATACTAAATGAACATATTTGTATAAATATCAAGATTTCTATATATTTTATATTCAGGTTTAATTGCTATCAATAATTATTTTATACCAGTATGCATATTTTATATATTGAACTGTTAGACATCAATTTCAGACGTGTCCGTTAATTAGGGAGCCATGAGGTTGCCGGTTACTTTTAGTATACTAAAATGTAGTGGCACTGGTTGTTCTTGACAAAGTTGTTTCCCTTCTTGCGCAGAATTGATGCATATGGAAAACTCTAGAAACCGTCTTTTATATAAATTTCTTTTATTACAGTATGATTAAGTTGCCTGTAAGACGAAATAGATATAAAACTGTTAGACAGATGCTGCTTTATCCAAAACGAATATCATTATGGCTACACGGTATTTGGATGGATGAATACAGGTATGCTTTACAAACTGTTGTTGTTATATGGTGTTTAGCGTCGCTATCAACATTTTTAAGTAATATCGCGACGGTGTCTACTTGAGACTATATTCTAAACTGTTGCAGCTGGGCCCGATTAGCTCAGCCCTTATGCGTTTGACTGTCAATCCAGCGTTCTTGATTTTGAATCCCAGCCCGGCAACAGTCTCTGTAATGATTGATATACGACATTGTGTCTCATTATCATTCATCTTTCACCGCTGATTCAAGTGGGAAAGTCATCAGTTACTTGCGTTCATTGGGTGTGATCGAGTACTGGTTAATCCCAGGAAACAGTGGTTAGGTCAAGTGATCGTCTGTTAGCCCTCGATGGCATAAAAATGACACAAGATATTCAATCAATAAATCAATCAATCAATCATTAAGACATGATAATACTTTCAAAATATAAAATAATTACATCATTAATGCCATTCAAATAAAACAAATACATGCTGGTCTCCTTGCTTAAAAGTAATGGTTATACTACATGGTTTAAGGTCATTTATTAAAGTTTTGGTTAGTCATTCCCAGAACCTGATATTTCCCGAATCAGGTAAATTGATCCTCAATGAAAATACAGGGAATTCTATGCCTGTCCCACAATGCATAGCAATTAAACGCTTACTAAACTGTGACGTCATTCAAATTTCAGTTAAAACAACTGACCAATCAACGTGCTCATTTGTGGCTTTCCTGGCATTGCTATTTTATGAACAAAAGCAAAACGGAACAGAACTAAACATCTTTTATTTCGTAATATAGTTCATTTGACAATATAATTTGAAACCTGTCATGATCTTCCCATTAGAGTTATTAAGTGAATATGAAATAAAATGACACTTGGTACCTTTTTACAACAGTCGGGCGGAATGACACGTGATCAAACATTTCAGAATATAGCTATTACAAGTATACATAATGTTACGGATATAATTACTGATTTCAAACATAAAGATCGAGTTGTAACTTATACATGTGTATCATGTTTATATTAAATTGTATTATAAACACTGCACCACTTTGGTACATGTGTGCTAAAATATTTATGTTTGAAAGGATTTACTTATCAATTACTACTACAATGATCTGTGGGAGTATGTATTGCATTTTTACAGTGTAGACGATTTTATTCTTTTTGATTTGCAATTGATTTCTATCAATGACTATGTCATCCATTGTTCAGTCGCCGGACGATATTAGAATGAATCTAAGTAGAAAAAAACACGTTGTTCTTTAAGAAATTATAAGTGTCAATATACCCTGTGTTGGGTCAATTGAGAGGCATTATATATGTTGACATTCTTCACAGCTTTATAATGTGTTATATAGTAATATAAATGCACACAGAGTCAACTTGTATGAATAAATATGTCTAAAACAAATAAATGCAAGTATTGTTTTCTTGTTTCAATTCAGAAAACCAGTGAAGGGAATACGTTGGACATATATTGGATGACATTGGACGTCTATTTTTGATTCAGTGAAGATCGCAAAAGACAGTCGAATTACCATACAGACATTGTTGCAGTAAAGTTATGTGTTTAGACAGTCTCAAACTTTACGCCATAATTTCAATAATGGGGCTGCGTCCACCACTACAACGATTTTGAACAGCAACCTAAAAGGGAGATGAGATTACTGTTTAAAAGTCTTAGTGACATTCTCATTAGGTGAAATGCATCGTATTATATCTGCGATGGATTTAACATTCTAAAAAGTTGTATAAACACACAAACTTAAGTTGTTTTGCTTCGTTTATAAAAAAATCATAAATTAGGTACCGAAGTATGTATGTCGGTAACTTGCTTTCAAAGCCCGTGTGGTTCCGGCTAAGAATAGAATCACTGTCGATCTCTGCAGAGGGGTAGGAATCCTCCGAATGGGTGCCATGTTCATTTTATCATTTTTTGTCATGTTCACTATTGTGGTTAAATTATCAACACCTGTGTGGTTCCAGGGAGTCATGAGTGATGCCAAGAATAGGACCACTGTGGCTCATGTATGTCGTAAGAAGCGACACTTTGAGTATTACGATATAATTTGCTGAAACTCTGCAGTTCTGCAGGTATCAAGGTTCTAGGTTCATTCTGCGTATTCATTTGTTTATGTATTTTTTTAAATCTGTATGTTAATTTGTTGTTTTTGTACATGTAGAGTGAACCTGGAATCTCTTTCTTGTTGGCGTTGAATAACCTATAATATGTTGGTACGCCGTAAAACTCTATTCATTCATTCATGCATACCAAATACATTGGATATTTATTTTAATTTAGATTATTGAGTATGTTTACCACGATGGCTTTTAAGACATCAAATTAAGTAGTTTACATCGTGTATTTAAACAATTCACTTCATAAATTGTTACAACGTCACAGCAGGGAAGGATGAGCGCGTGGAGGGGCTGACGGATGAAAATTCCGTACCCGGTAAAAAAACGCGGAAATCCTTGTCAGGTATGCGAAACAATTTGATCCGTTTGTTCAACGCAAAAGAAAAGTTTAAAAGAAAAATCATCTGTGATACATGTTATGTAAATATACTTAAAAAAAGTATTGTTAAAATATATTTTTATATCTAGTAATTTCTGCTGACTTGCTACATAGCTTGTATATTTTGTGAGGTCTATTGAAAAAAAGACACTAATATGAATATTTTTTACAATACAAATGTTGTATTTTGATATTTGAAAAATCTTTTAAATACAATGATTTCATTTCTTTGCATCCTCAGGCTTAAGAGAAATCGTAAAACATTGTTTTAAGAAAAACGCACAAAATATGTTTCAGAAAGTGAAGTAAAGTATAATTATATGATATCCGAGGTCATAATATTGACTCTGCTGAACGGAACAGCTATCCCGTCACTTTTATATTTCCAAGCCCACGTGGTTCCGGCTAAGAATAGAATCATTTTCGATCTCTGCAGAGGGGTAGGAATCCTCCGAATGGGTGTCATGCTCATTTTATAATTTTTTGTCATGTTCACTATTGTGGTTAAATTATCAGCCCCTGTGTGGTTTTAGGGAGCAATGAGTGATGGCAAGAATAGGACCACTGTGGCTTATGCATGTCGTAAGAAGGGACAAATTGAGTTATACGACTGAATTTGCTGAAACTCTGCAGTTCTGCATGTATCAAGGTTCTAGGTTCATTCTGCATAACCGCCTAAGAATAGAATCACTGCCGATCTCTGCAGAGGAGTAGGAATCCTCCGAATGGGTGTCATGCTCATTTTATAATTTTTTGTCATGTTCACTATTGTGGTTAAATTATCAACCCCTGTATGGTTCCAGGGAGCCATGAGTGAAGGAAAGAATAGGATCACTGTGGCCTATGCATGTCGTTAGATGCGACACATTGAGTAATACGATAGAATTAGCTGAAACTCTGCAGTTCTGCAGGTATCAAGGTTGTAGGTTCATTCTGCATAACCGGCTAAGAATAGAATCATTGCCGATCTCTGCAGAGGAATAGGAATCCTCCGAATGGGTGTCATGTTCATTTTGTCATTTTTTGTCATGTTCATTATCGCGGTTAAATTATCAACACCTGTGTGGTTTCAGGGAACCATATGAGTGATGGCAAGAATAGGACGACTGTGGCTCATACATGTCGTAAGAAGCGACAATTTGAGTAATACGATAGAATTTGCTGAAACTCTGCAGTTCTGCAGGTATCAAGGTTCTAGGTCCATCCTGCATATTCATTTGTTGGTGTATTTTTTTAAATCTATATGTTGATTTGTTGTTTTTGTACATGTAGATTGAACCTGGAATCTTTTTTCCTGTTGGCGTCGAATATCCTATAATGTGTTGGTACGCCGTAAAACCCTATTCATTCATTCATTGTACATTTATTGTCATGTCCATTATAGTGATTAAATTACCAACCACTATGTATTCCAGGGTGCTAAATGTGGGATGACAATGATTAAGAACACTGTAGCTCATGCATATTTCAAGAGCTGAGAAATTGTGTGTTTGGTTAGAATTTGCTGAATCTCTGCAGTTCTCCAGGTATCAAACTTTGGGTCCAAAAGCATATTTATTTGTTGATATTTTTTTTTTTGATTTGTATGTAAATCTCTTGTTTTTGTACATGGGTAGTGAACCTGAATTGCCATTCTTCTTAGAGTCATATAACATATAATGTGCTGGTACCCTGTAAAACCCAGATTCATTAATTTATTTTACACTTCAGTGTATTGTTGTTTTTAAGATCATGTTTTATTTTATCGAATTGTTCCATCTATAGGAAAATCATGTGACCTTTCTTGACATAATTCAAAATTGTTATAAAAACAAAAAAAAAAAGGTTTTATTTTGGTTCAGAAATTTTCAAAGAAAAATATCTTCTTTAACATTGAAGAATGTTTCAGTTGTGCTAACAATCTACTAGAAATTAAAAACTCTATAATTATGTTTATTTTTAGCTCTACTGGCCAAAGGCCAGAAGTGCTTATGCGATTGCGCGTTGTCTGTCGTCTGTCGTCTGTTAGCAGCACTTTCTCTGAAACCACTAGGCCAATTAAACTGAAACTTCATATGCATGTTTCTGTTGCATAGAAGACTATACAGAAGATTCTTTTTTCGATCTGAAATTCAAGATGGCCGCCGTTACTAAAAATAGTCTAAAACTTAAAAAAATCTTCTTCTCATAAACGGCCCAACAGATTTTCAAATATTTTATGTAGTAATGATGACCTACTACAGTATTGTTAGATTTGTTGAAATGGTGTCCTTAGGGTTAAAAATGAATCGAGGGTTCAATTAGGGGATACATGTCATTATAATATATATATATATTTTTTTAGATGGAAATGATTTTGCCTTTATCTTCACAGAAGCATTGTTTTGTAAAGGAGGTTCAGATTTGTAACATGAATGGGTTCCACTGTCTTAAGGGGTCAGGAGGGGCCCCAAAAGGGTACAAATTTGGAATTACTAAAATCGTTTTCTTAAGAACAAGTATGTCAGATTTGCACATATTTGGCATAAATTATCCCTATGTGTAGGGGTTTGATTGCAGATAAGAATTAAGGGGCTAAAATTTATAGGGGCCCTGTGAGGAGACTTAGAATTTGACATAGGGATACCATGGGAAAACAGAAAATTCTCTTTTTCTTTCATCTATTCTGAATTTTTTTTCGATTTGAAATTTAAGATGGCCGCCGTAACTAAAAATAGTCCAAAACTTAAAAAAAATTCTTCTCATGAACGGCCCAGCATATTTTCAAAATGTTTATGTAATAATGATGACCAACTATAGTTTTGTTAGATTTGTTCAAATCATGTCCCTAGGGTAAAAAATGACCCCGCCCCGATATTTCTATTGCATAGGAGAATTTCAAAAAGTTATATGGCCACTATGAGTCAGTAGAGCGTCCTCAGGCTCTCTTTGGCCTCTTGTTTCAGTTTCAGATTATACTTATTTAATTATTGGAAGAACCTTTGTAATCCACCCTGTACAACCGGTAATGAGAAACAGTTGATGTGGTACCACATCTGCAATCATTCATGTGAGATATGTAGACTATACTAAGGGAACTCAATATGTGATTCACGGATTTCTGATTATGTGACTTATGGTTAGGAATATTCTGTATTGCTTGTAAAAGTTTTGACTGTTGCACATCAGATAGAAGCAGCAGCTATGCCATATGCAACAGATTACCAATAAATTATATTTTGGGAGGGATTCTCCATGTCCGATCAATCCTAAAATTACTTGTCTCTCACCGCTGAGGTTGGGTGGACAATGGTTCTACTCTCTTGAGGTCTTGTTCCACCATTAAAACAGGTACCATAAGTAGCATGGTGTTAAATCCCACTCAGAATTTACTTCGGGCATCTGTTTGATGAATGTTGATAATAAAACAAACTAAAAATGTCACCAAAATGTCACTTATAAGTGATAAATGCCTCATAAGCAGTCTGTGAATGAAAATACATGTATGTAACTATATTGCGACTATTTTTGGGTTAATAAAAAAATTTGACCTTTACCTTTGAGTTACAGATCTTAGTGCAACATATCATGATGTGATGATTATTTGTGTAGTTATTTTGCAATGAATCCAAACATTAAATTGAATACCTATAACACTTTCTGTATATACATAATATGTATACATATCTTTCAATTAAATGAAACTACAGTGATAGTCCAGGGTAGAGCGTCCACCTTGCATGAGGAATGTTATGGGTTTGATCCTCGGTTGGGTCATACAGAAGTCTGGTCAGCCCAGTGTCAGTATAATATGACTGGATGGGTATTATACCATATGTCTGCTGCATGGTACTCCAGGGTGGCAGAACTTAGAATACTGTTTTAAGTAGACACCATTGCGATATAACTGAAAAATTGTTGAAAGCGATGCTAAACACCATGCAACATCATATGTTTTACGTCTTAGTGCCATTGAGCTGCAGACCTACATATTTCACTCAGCACACCATGTCATGGGTCTGATCTAGGTTTGTTACTCAGCTCAGTCCAAATACTTCATGTGAGAGTAACCTGTTACTTGCCAAACCTCCATTAATAAAACTAGATCCAATATATAACTTGTTTGAAAAAGTGTTGAACCACAATCTAAATTCATATATTATAAAGAGGAAAAAATTAAGATGACCAAGTGAACTGTTGCATTGTTATCTGCTGCTTTTAAGATGATGTAAACTAATGGCTGGCAAATACTTGATTACTTCTGGTTGGAAGTATCAATCTATGTAAACCAGTGCTCCAATGTGACTTCCATTGTGAACATGGTGATGGCAGAGGTGAACATGACTTTGTATTTCTCGCTTGTTCAGCGATGTCTGCTTCTATGTGAGAATTCTGAAAAGCTTGGTATGTTCATATTGTTTAGCTTTGTGTATGACTTGAAATTGTTCTCATTTGAGTTTATTGTATGTCATATTTTCTCCTCACAAGCCACAGTATTTTTCTCATTCTTTAGTATTGAGTAATTTTGTATATTGTATGGAATACATATATTATAATATATATATAAATTCAATAAATAATCTGTCTGATGCCCATATGTTATCTGTGAACAAGAAATGATGATGAACAATATTTTACAAGAGCGGTTGTTTTTGGCAGAAATACAGCAGTGATTGTTTTCATGTGTCTGTTTTTTTTTAGTTCTTTAAAAAATCAATTATTATATTTTGCATTTTAGTTCACATTCAGGTTCTTTTTGTTATATTTTTATCAATTCAACTTTTCTAAAATTACTTAATTTTTTTTTCTATCAGAAAATTTAGTTAATTCATTTGTAGAATACAGGATTTTAATAAAAATAATAAAAATAGGAAAAAATAATTAAAAGAAAGGCAAAAGAGGGTGACTGTTCGCAGAATCTAGACGACATTGCGACACATAGCTGTTGTTAACTATCAAAAGTGCGACAATGATCAATCCATCTCTTGTTCTTGCTTAATAGTTCTAGTATGCCTATCAGAAATGCAACAATGATCAATCCATCTATTGTTCTAACTTGATGGCTCTGCTGTGCCAATCTGGGTAAGTGCATGGAAATTAGTCTGCTTGTGGTAACCCAGTATTATGCATATGTCGTTAGAGTAATAATTGCTTACTGTCAGTACAAGTTTAGGTGAATGATTTGGCTTTGAACTTCTGTATTCCTCAATTTGAACATATTGCAACACTTAATTGCAATTTTTCAACTGTGCAAAATTTACAAATGTAAAACTCTGCAATGAATTTTCAGTGAATTGATTTGAATGTTTACCAACGTTTTCAATGCAATAATTGCACATTGATACTAGATGATTACAATTTCACTTTATTATTTTAAATATTTTTACTTTATATACTTTAAAACTCCTAAGCCATTCGTGTTTTTTTTATTTATATTTTACATCCAAGGAACACAAACCATGATTTTAAGTTTTGCAGATAAATCAAATTTTGTCATGCTCGACAAGTGTTTTTCTTAACATCACATACAAGAATTTATCTAGTGCAGGACATCATATTGCCCTTGGGATATTTTCATAACAAATTTCATATCTTGCATTTACAAGAAATTATCTACATCAAGTCACCTTGTCATCCCTGGGATGATCTTGTAACAAATATTGAAGCTTGCTTGTACAAGAATTTATCTAGTTCAAGGCATCATATCAAGCTTGGGATGTACTCATAACAAATCGCAAAGCTTGTTAGTACAAGACTTTAGCCGGATCAGGGCACCATGTCACCCTTGGGATGTTCTCATTACAAATCTGAAATATTGCATTTACAAGACATTATCGAAAGCAAGGCACCATGTCACCCTTGTGATGTTCTCATAACAAAGCTTGAAGCTTGTGTGTACAAGAATTTATCTAGTTCAAGGCACCGTGTCACACTTAGGATGTTCTCATAGCAAATCGCAAAGCGTGTGAGTACAAGAGCTTATCTAATGCAAGGCACCATGTCCTGCTTGGGATGTTTTCATAACAAATCGCAAAGCTTGAGTGTACAAGAACTTATCTAGTGCAAGGCACCATGTCACGCTTGGGATGTTCTCGTAACAAATCGTAAAGCTTGAGCATACAAGAATTTATCCAGTGCAAAGCACCATGTCACACTTGAGATGTTCTCATAGCAAATTGCAAAGCTTAAATGTACAAGAATTTATCTACCGGTAGTGCAAGGCACCATATCACATTTGGGATATTCTCATAACAAATCTTGAAGTCTCCGTGTCCAAGAATTTATCTAGTTTAAGGTACCATGTCACCCTTGAGATGTTCTCAGTACAAATATCGAAGCATCTGCAGTTTACACACAGGCGTTTATTTTGAGTTATGTAAAGTTTCCTGTCTTATGTCCTGTCGTACAAGTAACAATGAAGCAAATACAAAATATTTTACAATCATAATAATTATGCCACTCCTTCGCTATGTTTTTAGTGAAGTATTTTATTTTTTTTTTACAAATACACTATGCTTACAACATAACGCACAATTTGTTTGAATATCTAGTCAGTATTTCCTTTTTATTTGTGTAATTGTCAGTTTAGTTATAAAATTGTGAAGTTGCGCTTTCTGGAATGCTGATATGCCAAATTAGCAAAGTAAGATTACACACACTAAAGGAAGTACCAATATTTTCAATATATTATTTAAGATAATACTCTATTTTAGAAGTAAACATTCAAAACAATAGCAGTTTAAATTCGCAACAAAAAATCATTGAATATGTTATAAAATAATGAATTTAAGGTAACTATTAAGGAAAACAAGGCCCCTAAAAACACCTTGATGGCCCTTGATTGATTGCGTTATATGAAATTATGTACTCCAGCACCTGTAGCTTTCATTTTGATATTTACAAAACTTAGGTTTTATAAATCTGATATCTAAAATGACCAAATTTAAATGTCTGAGGTGAGACTCTTGCCTCGTTAAAAATCATCTTTGGTATTATCTCCTCTACCATAGGTGAGTGATCTAGGTCAAATGTAGCTCTTCTATAATCAAATAAATAAGTGTTCTTTATGTTGTAATGGAATGATGCCAAGACATTTATAATAGTAAAACAAAAGAATGTTAAAATAAGTAGAGTTAGTGTCCTTGGTTAGATATTACTAAAGACAATAATTGCCCAGGACAGACAGACAGACAAGACACATCACTTTGGTGCTAACGTGAGGGATAAAAATAATGAAAGAGTTAAGTAAAAAGCCAGATACTGGGTAAATATAACATGACCTACTTCCACATCAATACCAAAATTGTTACATGAAACATTTATATCAGACTTAATGTATTGCAGTAGTGTTGACTGACAATATAAATGTACTTACATTGAACCTATAATGTTTCCATAAAAGTAACAGAGGCCCATATTGTTTTAACTTTTTGAGCTCAATCTATGCAAATGACAAAAGGTCCTGCATGATCATGATGACTCAGCCAAGATCACTTACCTCTCGCCACTGAGGTGTTGGGTTTAAGCCCAGCTCAGTCTGGTGACGTCGTGAGAGAGATTCTCAGTGTAACAATTTCTTAAATACCCAAACTGTTACATGAAAGATTTACATCAGACTTAATGTATTGATAATAGTAGCGTTTACTGACAAAACTGACAACATATAACCATGACCTACTTTCACTTTCATGTATTAAAGTATCAAAACTGTTACGTGAAACATTCACATCAAACTCAATGTATTCCAGTTAATTCAACTGACAATATGAATGTCCTTTAATACATTAAAAGTACAATTGTTTCTTTTATGTAACACACACTACAGTGAGATCATTTTATGCAAATGACAAAAGGTCCTCCATGAATATGTTAACCTAAGCAAGATTACTTACTTCTCGCCAATGGGTTCATGGGTTTGAGCCTAGCTCGGTCCAATACCTTAATGAAAAAGATTGTCAGTATAATGTTTTCCAGAGCAGCCATAAGACCTAACTTCTGTTTAAAAGACATTGATCATGGGTTTAAGCCAAGCTTGGTCCAATATCTTCATTAGAAAGATTGTCAGTTAAACCATAAGGGACCCCAAACTTGTAACATTTATACGACATTAAGATCAGTCTTTACAAATGACAATGGCTCTTCCGTGGCAAAGTTTTCTTGGACGCTATCTTAAGATACACAAGGTCCAGCCGAACTCAGTCCCATTGCCAGCTACATGCGCAAGAACAGTGGTTAAATGTTAAACTCACCAACAAAGACTCAAACTGTCTGCCTCAGTGTAAGCATTTATTATATTGATCAACTATTGTACGTTAATTTGATGGCATCATTGCATTAGTACTAGAACTATTTTAAATGGTCAGAGTTGTCTTTTTCTTAAAAAATACAATAAAAAAACCATCCAGGAAAAACAATTTTTAGTAATTAGTTTCAAAGCCAAATTTTGAATTTCAATTACCTGTACTGAAAATAAACAATTAACTTCAATTTCATCATGTGTAAGTGGGCTATTGGAGACAGGCTTCCTTTCATGCATTTATCGGCACCTACTGTTGTACATGTAGCTGTATGCTTGGCAACCTACAATTGTACCTGTAGTTGTATGCTTAACCAGGGTGAGAGTGGTTGCCGTGACAGTTGATTGAAAACTTGAGGGGACATTGAAGGCTAGATAGTGTCTCCAGCACGATACGTGCCGTGATGCAAAGGCTGTTAAAGTTATAGCTGACGTTTTCTAGAATCTCTGATATGGTCACACTTAAAAGCAAAGCAGTAATAATTTAAGAAATAGTAATAAATATTGACTTTTAAAATGTTTTTTCTTTGATCTTATGCCGGGCCCGATTAGTCAGTCGGTTACGCGCCTGACTAGCAATCCAAGGGTTGTGAGTTCGAAACCCCCGCCCGGCAACGGTGTCCGTGATGATTGATATACGACATTGTGTCTCATTATCATTTCTCTCACCACTGATTCAGGTGGGAAAGTTATCAGTTACTTGCGGAGAAGGGGTGTGCTCGAGTACTGGTTAATCCCAGGAAACAGTGGTTAGATTAACTGATCGTCTGTTAACCCTCGATGGCATAAAAATGACGCTAAATTATAAATCAATCAATCAATTTTTGACCTTAAGTGACGACAAAAGCCTTTCTTAATTAGTAATGGAAGCTTAATAAATATTTAAAATAAATGGTTATAACCAGGCACATGAAGAGTATTCAGAAGTTGCATTTCCTAAACATCAATGCCATTTTCTATAACTCTTGTGGAATACATCTATATTTTTTGTTCATTGACAATATACATGGGCATTAGTCAGAATTATAATTATTGTGTTTTTGTATATATATGCATATATAGATATTCCTTACCAATATACTATATAAGTGAAAGGATAAATAAATGCCATGGGTGAATTCCATAGTCACATTATTAAACTGTTGTAATCGATATTTACAGTTTTAGAATGTGTATGTAAAGGTATTTTATGATTTTGTCAAAAGTCATTAATGAAATATCTTTACAGACATATCATAAAACTGTAATATTGCTTATGTTGGTTTGATAATGTGGCTCTGAAATTCATCTGGAGGTATTTCTTTATCATTTCGGTATAAATACTCGATACTATGGAGGAGTGAGAAAAAATACTGCAGTTTGCAGGGGAAAAACTGGCTTCCATTAAACACCAGATGAGAATAAATTTGGGTCATACTCAAGGCCAAATAATATGGACATACATATAGCTTTTCTGGATTTCTCCACTGAAAGCAGACATTGCATGACAAGTGAGATTTACCTAGTCCTACCTTTGTTGTTGCCATGTTTGCAATGGAAGACTATATTGGAGCACCTGCCGCCAGTCATCAGTCAAAACTTACTTGTACAGGGTGGAATTGGTTGTTTTAAATTTGTGAACAAAACAATTGTATTGTTTATAATATAATTTATTCATAATAAATATATGTGTAAAATGTAAAATTGTTGTTTTGTTTATTATGACCAATGAAATTCATTTGCATATTCAAAGCCTTTTTCCTATTAATATGGCCACCAACCTCCCCCGAACCCACCCACCCGATTACTAGCGTGAAGATATGCTTTTCAGTTTATATAATCGAAATAAGTTTCAGCATTTGCATATTTAATCTTAACAATTGACAGAAGTAAAGGGAAATAATTGAGAAAATTGTAGTTAATTTACAACTCTGCTAATATGAACATTTAAACAAGATATTGATGTAATGTAAAGGGAGTAATTTATCGACATTAATTTCCTATCAAAGCAATTTTAACTGTCTGGACACCATTTTGAAACTACTTAGCAAGTTTAGCAAAAATCAGTTGCAAATTTGACGAATAGCAATAAATAGACTTTCAATTAAAGGTAATGAAAGGGCCTTACTTCCCAAATACAACAATGTGTGCAACTAGACATCGTACTGAAGCTCTTAAACAAGTTTGCCCAAAATTTGTTAACAAGTGAAGGGTGGAATAAAACTGACAAGAAAGTGGGAAAGATTTAAGATATCGGGGCATAACTACTGGACTTTATTCTCCAGTAAGTACTTAGTACAACAAGGGTATCAATAAAACTGATGGATATTTATCTAAGATGTGATTGGCTAGTGAACCCCCCTTTCAAACTATTAAATTTTTTTATTTTATTTTTAAATGTCCAGTTTTGGTGAAGAAAAAACTAAATGATTTCTTTGTTTGAATATTTAGTATCATTTTTATGCCATTGAGGCAAATTGACAATAAGTTAACCCTCTTTCCTGTCATCGAGGACTTACAGCTACATGTAACAGTTATATTACAGTATTCCTGGAAGGTTAACCAGTAATCGAGCACACCAATCTCTGCAACTGATAACTTTTTGACAAAGAGACGCAATGTCATATATTATAATAACAATTATGTATAAGTATATCGGTGTGTTAGAACTGCAGAGTTTCAGCAAATTCTATCGTATTACTCAACGACATGCGTGAGCTACAGTGGTCCTATTCTTGCCATCACTCATATGGCTCCATGAAACCACACAGGGGTTGATAATTTAACCACAATAGTGAACATGACAATAATAAAATGAACATGACACCCATCCTGAGGATTCCTACCCTTCTGCAGAGATCGGTAGTGATTCTGTTCTCAGCTGGAACCACACGGGCTTGTATTAGTGGAGGAAGACCTCGGAATGAATCTTGGTAGACCCACCGTCCTACAGCAAGTTACTGACAAACTTTCTTTTATAAAGTTTTTCGAGCAATAAACACTTGAACATTGGTGGAGAGAGCAGTGATCTTGGGACGACGCCCTATAGACACCTAGCCACTGAGGACCCTGTAAACAGTTGAACTAATACTTTACAATTTTAACGCTTTTGGGGACCCTGTGGCACCTTATGGAAACTTAAAGGGATATTATCAGGAAAAAGGCTATACATGTCTTGAAAACAAAATTGATTTTAAAATGGATAAAAAACATCTCATTGTCATTAATATACAAAATCTCAATTGGTTTTGTTTGTCAAATCTACCAAAACGTATCAAAATCAATATTGAAATTAGAATGAATGAAAAGGGTTTACGGCGTACAAACACATTATAGGTTATTTGACGCCAACAGGAAGGAAGATTTCAAGTTCACTCTACATGTACAAAAACAACAAATTAACATACAGATTAAAAATATATATATCAACAAATGAATATGTAGAATGAACCTAGAACCTTGATACCACCAGAACTGCAGTGTTTCAGCAAATTCGGATAGAATGTTTATTCTCTTTAAATTACTGCACTGTACACAGTTACTCATCCAAGTCCTTTTTATATATCGCATGCTTGCTTTTAACATTTGTAATTAATGTTTTTGTATTCTTTTTAATGGGATTAAACACCATTTTTAACACATTTAAGGTTATATATGGCGTATCCAGTTCAATGGTGAGTGAAGACCTCAGAATGAATCTAACTAAAACCACAATTCTTCTGCAAGTAACTTGCAAACCTTCTGACATAAAGTTTTTGCAAGATCAGGACTCAATGAATGAATAAATAGGGTTTAACGGCGTACCAGAGATCGGCAGTGATTCTATTCTAAGCCGGAACCACACGGGCTTCTACTGAAGCACAATTTCTTCGTAATCAATTGATATTGAAACACATATTCACTCTACATGTACAAAAACAACAAATTAACATACAGATTAGAAAAATACAACAACAAATGAATATACAGAATGAACTTAGAACCTTGATACCTGCAGAACTGCAGAGTTTCAGCAAATTCTGATAGAATGTTAATTCTATTCAAATTACTGCACTGTACAAAGTATATTCATCCAAGTCCTCTATATATCGCATGCTTGCTTTCAACATTTGTAATTAATGTTTTTGTATTTTTTGAATGGGATTGAACACCATTTTCAACACATTTCAGGTTATATATGGCGTATCCAGTTCAATGGTGAGTGGAGACCTTAGAATGAATATAACTAGAACCACCATTCTTCCGCAAGTAACTGGCAAACCTTCTGACATATCGTTTTAGGAACGAACACGACTCAAACCTACGACCTTAGGAGAGGTAAGTGACCTTGAAACGGGAATAAATGTTTGATAATGAATACGGTGATTTGTACTCGTATTCGTGCATTTACATTAAAAATTCACAATATATTTTATTTTATTTTATGAGGCATGATTTAAAGAAGTGCCGTTAGGAGACATTCATTATGCATTATGTTCTAACCAATTTAGATATTTCCCAACGGAAAGATCAAACAGGTTTTTTATCTGGCAGATATATAGGAAAAATATAAGATTATTGCATGACATTTGGTATAACCCTAATCTGAAGCTCGGAGGCTCGAACATTTTATTTATAAGCATTGGTTTTCTAAAGGAATATCAGTTATAAATGACCTAATGAATAGCAATGGCAATTTGTATACCATTAGAGAATTCATCAACAAGTATAATATCAATACACATTTTCTTGAATTTGAAGGGCTTATAGCATCAGTAAGACAATACATAAATAAATTTAATTGTCAACACTTAGCCAGTAATTGTGAGAACCCTTTATATCCACTTTCAGTTTTGACTATTGTTAAAGGAAAAAAAGGGTTGTAAAGCAATATATAAAACTTTATTTTCCAGAAAATAGTGAACCTTCTTCAAAATGTAAGTGGGAAGAGGAGTTAGATATAAGAATTATTCTAAGATGGTCAAAAGATTATGCTCTACCATTTAGTTTCACTACAGGTACGAATTTACAATGGTTCCAATATAGAATCAACCATAAAATTTTGGGTACACACTCACTCCTAAAGAAAATGAATATCGCTGTTTCAGAAATGTGTACATTCTGTCAGACAGAAATTGAAACCATAAAATCTATTTATCGATTGTGCAACATTAAAACAATTTATGTCTAGTCTTGTTGACTATAGCAAAGAAAAGAACAGTGCTTTTATTACTAACTGGTCAATAACTGATATTCTGGTTGGAAACAAAGAGTTTGACCTAGTGATTGAATAAATTATTATTGATAACAAAAAAAATCATCATCAACTATAAATTAATTAAAAAAGAACAAACAATAAACATTATATTCGAAATCTTTATAATACACAAAGATATAAATCAAAAGTAAACTTTAATTTGGTAGGATTTGATGCTCTTTGGGAGGTCTATAAACTTCTTGTAATCTAAGATATATTTATTGATTCCCCTCCGGATTTTCGTGGTTAAATTGCTTTAAATATTTATAAAATCAAGAACAGTAGACTTGGTTCTTCCAATCTTTTTTCCTACAATTCTTATTATTATAAAATGATTACTTACGTTTGATGCCATTTTAAATCACATTTAATGATTTTGCAGTCTAGTTACATAATCAAACGCACATATGGAAACTTTAACTAAACTATTTTTCCAGCATATTTACATTTCATTTTATGTTTGTGTAAGCATTTATTAACTAAACATTACTTTTTTCAACAAATTTAATTCTTCAATTATTTTTCAATGTACAATTATTTTTGCAGCTCTGCATATGTTTCAAGATTATAAATACTTTGTAATTAATTTATATTGAAGCACACTTTCTTTGTAATCAGTTGGTATTGAAACACAGTTTATTTGTAATCAATTTATATTGAAACACAGTTGATTTGTAATCAATTTATATTGAAACACAGTTTTGTTTGTAATCAATCTATAGTTAAGCACAACTTATGTGTAATCAATTTATATTGAAACACACTTGTCTTGAATCAATTTATATTGAAAGATAGTTTATTTGTAATCAATTTACATTGAAACACAATTTATTTGAAACACAGTTTATTTGTAATTAATTTATATTGAAACACAGTTTAATTGTAATCAATCTATAGGGAAACACAATTTATTTTTAATCAATTCATATTAAAACACAATTTGTAATCAATTTATTTTGAAGCACAATTAATTTGTAATCCGTTTATATTGAAGCACAATTTATGTGTAATCAATTTATTTTGAAGCACCATTATTTTGTAATTAATTCATATTGCAACACAGTTTATTTGTAATCAATTTATATTGAAACATAGTTTATTTGTAATCAATCTATAATGAAGCACTATTTATGTGTAATCAATTTATATTAAAACACAGTTTGTAATCAATTTATTTTGAAGCATAATTAATTTGTAATCAGTTTATTTTAAAGCACAATTAATTTGTAATCAGTTTATATTGAAGCATAATTTATTTGTAATCAATTTATTTTGAAGTACAATTACTTTGTAATCAATTCATTTTGCAACACAGTTTTTTTTGTAATCAATGTATATTGAAATACAGTTTATCTATTATCAATTTATATTGAAACAATGTTTATTTATAATCAATTTATAGAGAAACACAATTTATTTGTAATCAATTTATATTGAAACAAAGTTTATTTGTAATCAATCAATAGTGAAGCACAATTTATGTGTAATCAATTTATATTGAAACACAATTAATTTGTAATCAATTTATATTGAAACAGAGTTTATTTGTAATCAATTTATTTTGAAGCACAATTAGTTTGTAATCAATTTATATTGAAGCACAATTTATTTGTAATCAATTTATTTTGAAGCACAATTACTTTGTAATCAAATCATATTGCAACACAGTTTATTTGTAATCAATTTATATAGAAACACAGTTTATTTATAATCAATTTATATTAAGACACAATTGATTTGTAAACAATTTATATTGAAGCACAATTTGTTTGTAATCAATTCATTTTGAAGCACAATTACTTTGTGATCAATTCATATTGCAACACAGTTTATTTGTAAACAATTTATATTAAAACATAATTGATTTGTAATCAATTTATATTGCGACACAATTGGTTTGAAAAGTTTTGCTTACTTTTCCCTAATATATTTATATGTATCACACATCACTGAATTGATGTTTCATCAGGAATACTTTTTATAATCTGAGCAAACGGATTGGTTTTATTTATTTAAAGTATCATGCCGCACAATTTAGTAGATTTGTATCAGCATTATATAGTCATGATATTTGTTTGACATTCGCATATTTTAGGTCATTTTGATGAAATATTTTAAACGTTTGCATGATTTATTTGATATTTTAAAATAATTTCGATATAATGGTTTTAACTAGCTTTAATCAAGGCATATTCAACTGAAATGAATGAATGAAAGCATGAATGTGGTTTTACGGCGTACGAACACATGCTTTGTTATTCGACGCCAACAGGAAGGAAGATTCCAGCGAAGAATAATGCGTGTCAAACAAATTTCATTTTAAAACCGTATACTAGTCTAGACAAATTACAAGAAACGACGGATTATTATAAATGTTTGTTTTGACACATGTCTCTTTGTTACAATTATCATATAACCTGAACTGGTACATTTTAAGTGCTTTAGCTTTCTGCACCGTTTTTGTTATAACAATTAGCCTGTGTGATTCCGGCTAAGAATAGAAACACTGTCGATCTCTGCAGAGGGGTAGGAATCCTCCAAATAGGTGTCATGTTCATTTTATCATTTTTTTGTCATGTTTATTATTGTGGTTAAATTATCAACCCCTGTGTGGTTCCAGGGAGCCATGAGTGATGGCAAGAATAGGATCACTGTGGCTTATGCATGTCGTAAGAAGCGACAAATTGAGTAATACGATAGAATTTACTGAAACTCTGCAGTTTTGCAGGTATTAAGGTTCTAGGTTCATTCTGCATATTCATTTGTTAATGTATTTTTTTTAATCTGTATGTTAATTTGTTGTTTTTGTACATGTAGAATGTATCGAAGTAAAATAAATAAGTTTATACTGAAGGAGAAATCATCAGAAGTGAAGTTGAATGTTGTTTTTCACAGCGATTAAAAGTCTGGGATTTCCGAAGGAACAATAATATAAACAGCTGTGCTAAATTTACGTTGATTGTGAATAATTAAATAAACAGTTTTGTCTTTCAAGTGAAACCGGTCAATTACTTAAGGAAGTATATCAGGGGAAAACGCTATAAATGTCTTAAAAGTTAAAATAATTATTGAAATGGATAAAAAGCATATCATTTTCATCTGTGTTGCGCCCTTCTAAACATAAATTTTTGATCCGCCCCTGTGCATAACGGATAAAATTGAAATCAAAATGAAATCACGTGACTCATTTTATACTTCACAAAATATGTCGCATTTTTAAGCGGGAAGTTTATTTTAGTCTAATCTAGGTGCGTAGCCAAAGTAAGGAAATCCCTTTTTAATATATTATGTTGGTATATCAGATATAAATCATTTTGGAAATACGGGATCAGAGAATATATATAGGCGTGATATATTGGAAAAATATGTTTTAGCCAATTATAAAAATATGAACAATTCTGATAAATTCCCTTTAAAAGAAGCAATTGTATTTGGTAACATCCACAGATGAATATGCAGTATGAACTCTGGTAGGGTCATAGCAGTTTCTATCTAATGTATCTTAAATCTTAAACCTAGTGTGACATACAGTGGTCATGTTTGTAACATCACTCATGTAGCACCATCAAGTGGATTGATAATTTAACCACAATGATATACATGACACATATTATAAAATAGATATGTCACTCATTAAACTAGTATAACATAAAGTGGTCATGTTTGTAACATCACTCATGTAACACCAACAAGTGGATTGATAATTTAACCACAATAATATACATGACACATATTATAAAATGGATTTTAACTCGTGTGACCTACAGTTAGCATGTTTGTACCACCACTCATGTAGCACCATGGAACAATAAGTGGATTGATAACTTAACCACAATAATAAACATGACACATATTATGAAATAGATATGTCAATCATTAAACTCGTGTGACATAAGAGTGGGGAGCAGAAAGTTCGTAGACTTTGGCCATAACTTTTTTATTTATCATTGTATTCTAATAATTCTCAGGGAGTCTGTACAGCTATATATTTGCAGTTATTTTGTTTATATTCTATAGTAACTATAAAAACACCGATTTTCGTAGTCGGAGCAGTTTTTGCTTTTTTCCTACCTCTACTATTCAAACAAGCGTAGCGCTGCCAAAACAGGTTTTATTTTTTAATCAAAAATATCAAAATGTGCTATATTGTATGCTTGTTTGCACCAATTATGAGCATCTCAAAATGACGTCAATATTATGATGTTACGGAATGCCATTTTGTTTGAAACAAAATGATGTCGGTCATTTGAAAATGGATAAGCACGCGGAATACCGCAGTTCTGTAAAGTTCTGCTCCATGTTAGGTAATACACCTGCTCAAAGAGAGAAACAAAAGTATGCACGCAAACCTAATGTTTTAAGGTCTCTAGTGTTTAAATGTCACAAAATTAACGTTTTTAAGATGGCCGGGAATCAGTCATCCAAAAAGAGCAAATGGGAAGTCGATTTGAAGACATATTGGGATAAAAGCATGTTTTACAGAATTTTGTGTCCAGTATACCATCTTCGGATTTAACATGTTCACTGAATGGTGTAAATTGTGTCAAAACGTATAGACCATGGAGGAGAGTATTTTGAGGAGTGACTCAGTAAATTTGTTACAAAAGCACCCGTTTGAATAATGACGTCGGTTTTTGTTGAATTCAACGTCATTATTTTGCCCCGACATAACTTACTGCTTTGCTTTAAATAGTGCCTTATTTTTTTAATAGTTTACATATCATGCTATAGTTTTCAAAATATGTCCCATATACATTTATTTCAAATACAATAACACTATTGTGCATTGTATAATTGATAAAAATAAATTATGGCAAAAGTCTATGAACTTTCTGATACCCCTCGTACAGTTGTCATGTCTGTACCACCACTCATGTAGCACCATGGAACAACAAGTGTATTGATAACTTAACCACAACAACATACATGACAAATATGTCATTGATATTGCGTATGCAAGCTTAAATATCAACATGTTACACGCAAATATCAAAGGCAAAACAATAAACACCTCAAGTAGGTATTTATTTAGGTCAATGGTTGTACAAACATGTGCTCTGTAAACTATTTGATTATTTAATAACAAATAAATCTAAAGTAATGCAAACTGGTAATTACACTATTGAGAAGTGGTCCACTTGATAAATAGTTAATGTCATAGCACGTGTGTATAATACGATGAAATTCTTCATTAACACAATTATCTTGATGGGACTGTCACTAAGATATTTAAACAGTAGTCTCATCTTCCTTTAATGTTGCTGTTCAAATGCGTTGTATTTGTAGATACAGCCCTATTTATTGTAACTACGACGTGAAGCTCAATATACTGTTTGAATATATAAATACACTGCAAATATTGGTATTTGTGGTATTTCGACAGTCTTGGGTGATTATTCAAGGCATTCACTGAATCAACTAGACGTCCATTATCATCCCAGATATGACCAACGTATTCCATTTGTACTGAAACAAAAATTACAAGAATTTATTTTTTACACATTGTTATTTTTACACCAATTCATTCTGTTTTGCAAGCATTAATATTACACATAAAACATTACAAAGCACTAACAATGTTAATAAATTTAGTGCCTTTCAGATGATCTAACCCAGGGTATATAGACGCTTTATTAATCTCTATTCTTTTGTAAATGAAGTTTAACGCCATTTTCAAAACATGTCAAGTTATATATGGCATATCAAGTTTTACTGGTGAAGGTAGACCTCATAATAAATCTGAGTTGAACCACTATGCTTCAACAAGTAACTGGCAAACTTTCTGACTTAATATACTCGAGCCTACGACTTCAGTGGTGAGAGGTTAGTGATCTTGAAACAGTGCCTTTGATTACTCGGTCACGGATGACCCTTTTACTAATCTCTAAAAAAAGAATGGTGTTTCTTCTTAGATACATTCTGAGATCGTCCGCCGACAAAACACTGGATGGCATGTATACTATGTATACAGAAAAAGGCGTTTAATTACATTGAACACATCATCCAATTTAAACTGAGGACTTACCCCACCACCAAAAACGTGAATGTTATGTACCAACAATTTTGGGAAAACCAATTAATTTCATCCTGAGATATTTCTCCGCAAACTAAACGTAGATTTTATCTACTGACAAACTTGGTAAAACTCATTTAAAGTCATGAATTTTACTCTTGGATTCAACCAATGGAAATTAGATGTTGCTAAATTGCAAAATGGCTTTATATATTATTTGAAAAGAAACCCTGAATTTGTCTGCAAATGTTAAATGTAAACCAACAGATTGAGAGTTCGGATAATAAAACTTTATTTGAGAATGAACGGTGGTTCTAGTCCGATTCATAAAACTGAACATGTCATATAGCCTACTATCATATGTTTAAAACGGTGTTAAACTTCATTAAACAAGATAATAACTATCGCACGATGCTCTATGTTAAAATATCTATCTGGATACATTTGCAGCAGTCCACATAGAAATCAAGAAACAGTTTTTGATTCCAAAGTGAATAAGGATACAAAACCCAAAAGTTTTAATGTTCTATATGAAACACATTAACAAGAGCACTGCAAGCGCAGACGCTCGTCTTTTTAAGGTACATTAAGTAGGTCAAGTTCAGTGTTTGACCTATTTAAAGATGATGTTGATCAGTATTTAGAATAACTACTATTACGAAAAAAGTGAAATTGACCGAACACGATAATGATATGTTTGTGAAGTTTATTCACTAAAGCATGAGTAGTTTGAAGAAAAATAAAGCAAAGGTCGATCTAAATAAGCTTTTAACTGGAAAGTCAATAAAGTTGGTCAAGGTCAGAGATGTAAACATGCTTATATAAAAGTGTTCAGTTTATATATATAATTACTGCTCAGTAATATGTTTATGAAGTTTATTCACTAAATCATAAGTAAATAAAGATACCTGTGTTCATCCAAATACTGCGTTACGATGGTAATATTTGTTCTGGATACAGCAACTTCTGTCAAAGTTTCTGGTCGTATGGGCCACTTTACCACCTTGAATGAATAACAGGTATATGTACATGAAAGCCAGATGAACATAAGACAGAATTAGGAAAACAGACGAAATAACAGCAGTTTTAATACGTGGCGCTGTGTGTTTTATGTTTTTGTTTTTGTTTTTTGTTTTGTGGTAATAAGATATCGTATGCTCTCTCAATGCAGTTTAAATGAATTACTGTGTGGTTAATGCAGTGATAATTGAAGTATAGTGATTTGTTTAGTTTGAATTGGTGAATATATAGGAATTGTTTGTATTTGACGAATGACTGGTTGGTTTTAGCTTAGTTATTATTGAACGTCAGTTCATCAACATGTTTAGTAAACTAGCACTGCGGCGGACTAATCGTTGAGCGTCCGCCTCGCACGCTAAAAGTCGTAGGTTCGATCCCCTGCCGAAGTCATAACGAAGACTTGGATTCAAATCAAGGGCTTAGCGCAAAACTATTGTAACTCTGTTTTTTTCAAAAATCTTTTTTTCTTGCATAGATTACTATAGTTTTACAATGTGCATCTAGTGTGAAAATTTGGTCCTGATTTTTTAAATAATTTTGAAGATATTCACTTTTGGTGAATATATTGTATTTCAAATACACCAATTCTTTAGCGCAAAACTATTGTAACTTGAATTACAAAAGTTGTGCATCAAATTATATCTTTCTTTATATCGGTGCAAAACTATAGTAACTTGAATTTAAATTTTATTAAACCAAGTTATCATGTATATCACACTTTTATTTTGTCCAAGAATATTGCAAAACAAGTTTAAAATGATAGTTCAGGAAAATCTTTCAAGATTTTAAAGGTATAGCGACTTTTTTTTTTTTAATAAATTTTTTGAAACATTTTGATTTGATAAACAAGTAATTTTAGTAAGACTTTTAAAATGTTTTTTCTTTGATCTCATGACGGGCCCGATTAGCTCAGTTGGTTACGCGTCTGACTATCAATCCAGGGGTCATGAGTTCGAATCCCCGCCCGGCAACAGTCTGCGTGATAGTTGATATACGACATTGTGTCTCATTATCATTCGTCTCTCACCATTGATTCAAGTGGGAAAACTATCAGTTACTTGCGGAGATGGGGTGTGCTCGAGTACTGGTTAATCCCAGGAAATAGTGGTTAGGTTATTTGATCGTCTGTTAGCCCTCGATTGCATAAAAATGACGCTTAATATTCAATCAAACAATAGTCAGATGAGTATGTTAAATGTTATATTGATTTGGACATTAATGACAATAAAATGGATGATTAATATAGTTTTTTTTTAATAAAAAGGCCGTCCAATCTCACAATTTTACTCAACACACTTTTAATTTATACCAATTATAACTTTACTAAACCAATATATCCCTTTTGAATACTTCCAGAATGAGATATGACCTGGTACACTCAGTATTATTCTTTTTAATATATCAGTACAAGAAGTCAATAGTATCTAATTATTTTAAAATGGCTGTTAACTTAAAACCAAAATAATTTATTTTAGAGTTAAATTTTATTGATACCAATTGAATAAAGCACAACACGGGTAGTGGGGTGGGTATGGTGGATACAGAGTGTACAGCGGATAGTTGAGATGATGAAGTGGATCTAGTGGGTACAGCAGCTGCTGGTAGTGTAGTTGGTATAATGGATCAGGAGAGCACATCAGGGTGCTGTAGTTGGTTTGATGGATGTAGAGGGTACAGCTGGTACTGTAGTTGGTATTGTGGGTGTAGAAGGTACAACTGGTAGTATAGGGGGTGTAGAGGGTACAACTGGTAGCATAGTTGGTATGGTGGGTGTTGAGGTACAACCCAGGTAGCATAGTTGTTATGGTGGGTGTTGAGTGTACAGCTGGTAGAGTAGTTGGTATGGTAGGTGAAGAGAGTTCGACAGGTAACATAGTTGGTATGGTGGGTGTATAGGCAGTGGCTGGTAGCATAGTCGGTAACGTGGGTGTAGAAGGTATAGCTGGTAGCGTAGTTAGTATGATGGGTGTAGAGGGTATGGCTGGTAATGTAGTTGGTATCGCGGGTGTTGAGGGTACAGCTAGTAGTTTAGTTAGTATGGTTGGTAAAGAGAGTACAGCTGGTAGTGTAGATGGTATCATGGGTGTAGACAGTACAGCTGGTAGTGTAGTCGATATGGTAGGTGTAGAGAGTACAGCTGGTAGCCTTGTTGGTTTTGTTGGGTGTAGAGGTTACAGTAAGTAGTATAGTTGGTATGTTGGGTGTAGAGGGTACAGCTGGTAGGGTTGTTGGTGTTGTGAGTGCAGAAGGTACAGCAGGTAGTGCAGTTGCTATTGTGGATGAAGCGGATTCAGCTGGTAGTGTAGTTGGTATGGTGAGTAGCATAGATGGTATAGCGGATGTGGATAGTACAACTGGAAGCATAGTTGGTATGGTGGGTGTTGAGGGCACAGCTGGTAGTGTAGTTGGTATGGTGGGTAAAGAAAGTACAGCTGGTAGTGTAGATGGTATCGTAGTTGTATATACAGTACAGCTGGTAGTTTAGTTGATATGGTGTAGATGGTACAGCTGGTAGCGTTGTTGGTATAATGGGTGTAGAGGTTACAGCTTGTAGCGTTGTTGGTGTTATGAGTGTAGATGGTACAACCGGTAACGTATTTGGTACTGTGGGTGTTGAGGGTACAGCAGGTAGTGTTGTTGGTATAATGGGTGTAGAGTATACGGCTGGTAACATAGGTAACATAGTTGATACTGTGGATGTAGAGGTACAGCTGGTAATGTTGTTGGTATAGTGGTTGTAGAGTGTTTGGCTGGTAGCGTAGTTGTTATGATGGGTGTAAAGGGTATGGCTGGTAGCATAGTTTTTATATTGGGTGTAGATTGTACAACTGGTAATGAAGTTGGTATTGTGGGTGAAGAAGGTACATCTGGTTTTGTAAATAATATCATGGGCATAAACATTACAGCTGGCAGTATAGTTGGTATGGTGGGTGTTGAGGGTACAGCTGGTAGTGTAGTTGGTATTGTGGGTGAAGATCATACATCTGGTTGTGTAGATGATATCGTGGGCATAAACAGTACAGCTTGTAGTATAGTTGGTATGGTGGGTGTAGAAGATACAGCTGGTAGTATAGTTAGTATGGTGAGTATAGAGGATAGACTGGTAGCATAGTGGGTATGGTGGGTGAAGAAGGTACAGCTGGTATTGTAGTTGGTATTGTGATTATGTAGGGTACAGCTGGTAGTGCAGTTTGTATTCTGGGTGTAGATGGTATAGCTAGTAGTGTAGTTGGACATGTGAGTATAAAGGGTACAGCTGGTAGTGTAGTTGGCAATGTGAGTATAAAGGGAACAGCTTGTAGTGTAGTTGGTATGGTGGGTATTGATATTAAAACTAGTAGTATAGTTGGTATGGAGGTTGTATAGGGTACAGCTGGTAGTATAGTTAGTATTATGGGCATAAAGGGAACAATGAATGATTAAGATTGTTGATATGGTATAGTGGATGTAGTAAGTACAGTGAGTAGTTATAATGGTATGGGGATGCAGAGTGGACACTGAGTAGTGGTGTTGGTATACTGAATATAATGGTTGCAACGGGTAGTGATGTTGATATTAAGGGGATAGTGAGTAGTGAAATTAGTAAAGAATTATAGAGGTTGTAGAAGGAACAGCGAAGAGTTGAGATGGTATGGTGGGTGTAGTGTCCATGAAACAGACGGTAGTGATGTTGGTATGGTGAACGCAGTGGGTAAAGTAGGTAGTGATGTTGATATAATGTGGATTGTGAGTAATGAAGTTGGTATGGTGGATGTTTAGGGCACAGGAAGTGCTGTTAGTATTGTTGATATATAAGGTACAGTGTATCTGAATCTAAATGGTGGGTGTAGAGTGAACAGTAAGAAATGGGCTTCTGGTTGGTATGGTTGGTAGAGAGAAAACAGTACCTATATAATGGAGGAAGCATTTGAGTGAATGTAGATGTTACAGCGGATAATGGTACTGAATTGGTGGGTGTAATGGTTCAGTAGCCAATTAGGTCGGTATGATGGATGTAATGGATGCAATGGGTAATGGGGTTGGTATGGTGAATGTTGAAGGTAAAGTCACTGTGGATAGTTGAGTTGGTATGTGACGGAGTCGATTCATGTAATGAAAATTAAGGATCAGTGTCTTATGGATTTGGTTCGGCGGATGTTAAGGATGTAGTTGAAAATGATGCAAGTATACTAGATGTAGAGTGCAGAAGTGATGAAGTTGGTATAGTGGTTGTATAGGGTACAGTGGGTATATTTATGTTAGTTTGGTGGGTGTAAAGGGTACAGTACCATGGTGGTGGAGTTGGTACATACATTAAGACTGAAAGGTGTTTAATTAATTTGGTATGATTGATTTTGAAGGTGAAGTTGGAATTGGAGTTAGTATGACGAATATAGATGGTACAGTTGTAAGTGGTGTTGGTATAGTGGCCCATGGGGCACAGTACCCACTTACCGATTGTTTAAATTTAAAAATAACTTTTTCCAAATTTTAAACTAAATAAAACACAGGTATCTTTTTGTCTATTTATCTAAAAATAAGGTTTTAACCAAAACAATCATGTAGTATGCAATTCGATCTCAACTGCCTATTGCACCCCAGGTAAAAATTCGTCAATAAATTTATAAGACTGAACACAACAGTTTTAAAATCTTGTTTGATATTTACTAGTATATTAGTATCAAAATATCGTATTCTTAAACATGACAATTAGATTATGCTGTAGTCTAGATAGTACTTGCATACTATAGAAATTTACACAATATCAATTTCTAAATATGAATTTGGAAATATAATTATGTATATTAACTTATATTAACATAATTTAATACTTTCATAACTGAAATATTATGCTTTACAGTGTTAATGACATGGGTTAATTGATTGCTAACAAAAAAACTATCAAAATTATTGTATTTATAGGCTAAAACATAAATAATACAGCTTAATATACTTTTGTATATGTTTTTCTTTATTTCCAATTCTTCTTATATGTTTGTGTTAACCTTTAATAGAATTAAAATTAGTTTTGGAATAATAACAACATAATTTTAATCAGTTTTATATTGAGTTACAATATTTTTAAACTTAGAAATTAAGTATTTATCTCATAAAACTTGGTGCAAAACTATTGTAACCAAATATAAGTTCATTTTTATTGAATTTCAACGCAACACTATTGTAACTCAAACTTTTACAAATAAATCAAGTTATATTAAAGCTTTAATTGATAACACTTGTTAATATTGTAAGTAATGCAGTTTTCTTTTGCATTTTGAAAAATATTAGCAAAAATATTTAAAGAAGAAAATAAAAAACATTTTTTCCTCCTCCTGAACAATTTGCAAAAACCTAGTTACAATAGTTTTGCGTTAAGCCCTCGAAATGATACTTTAAAGCTCAGAATACTGTCTCGAGTACCGACGCGATATGACTGAAATATGCTGGAAAAGACGCTAAATACCATACAACAACAACGGTTTGGAAGAAATACCTGTATTCATCCAAGTACTGAGTAGCTATGGTAATATTCGTTCTGTATACAGCGGCATCTACCAATCTGACGAACCTGCATCTGTCTATCAGACTGTACAAGCCACTTTACCATCCTGGAATGACGAATGGGTACGTGTACATGTAAGAGACATTAATGTAATCGAAAATGTAATCAAGACTAGAACTTGAAAGACAATGGAAATAACAGTAGTTTTAATACATTACGCTGTTTGTTTATAATATAACATCATTTATTGTATATTATTTTTATTAATATAATTTGTTGTATTTGTTTCATGGTAATACAATGCAAGTTATGATCTCTCTATGCAGTTTATATGAAATACGGTGTGGTTAATGCAGTGATATTGAAGCATAACGATCTGTTTAAAATGTTGAAATATAAGTAAGAATAGTTTGTATTTGACGAGTAATTGGTTGGTTTTGATTTAGATGTCATGTTATGTCAGTCTATCAACGCAATTGTAAACTATGCCAGAGGTCGCCTAATCATGGAGCGTTTACTTGTACGATGACTGTCGTAGGTTCGATTCCCTGCCGGGCCATACCAAAGACTTGGACACAACGGATACTCTAGATCTCAGAAAACTGTTTCAACTGCCGTCGCTGAGAAAATGTTGAAAGCGACGCTACACACTATACAACAGCAACGGTTTGTAAAGCATACCTGTATTCATTCATATACTGCGCAACTATAGTAATATTCGTTCTTGATAGAGCGCCATCTGTCAAACAGCTTTGTGCAGAAAGTTTAACCACCCTGTAACGAAACACAACTACATGTAATAAATTGCATTATTTTCAAGCATCTAACTTAGTTATTGCAGTAGGTGTAATGACTGTGATGTCTTGTGTGAAGTTTTAATCAAATACATTGAATGTTTGATGAAATATAACTATGCAAGCAAAACTTTAGACGACAACAACACGCCGAAAGAGACGCTTGCGTGAGTAGAATAGGCTTCCTTACTCTTCGAATACTCGAGTTAAAAACCGACGAAATGATAATAGATTTAATGCGTAACATTATGTATTATGTAATTTGATTGGTTGTTTTTGTTGTATTTTCACATATGGCAATGAATTATGATCTCTCAATGCAGTTTATATGAAACAAGTGATGTCGGAGGGTCAGCGCGCTCGACTATTCGAATATTTGTCACAGAAGTACAAATTTGATTGAGACTAATGACAAATCCAAGCTAATAGATATATAACTTACAAAATTGAAAAAAATGAGAAGGTCTTATAATTACAATACCTTTTGACAAGCTGTTAACATATGAAAACAAAGGGAGATCACTCTTAAAATAATGACAGAGCAAATATCTCCCTTTGAAATCGTACATTTGATATAGGTGTTACCAATTGATTAAAAAATTAATTATTGAATGGTTTTGACAAACAAAATAAAATAAATAAGGTATACCAATGTCTTGTATTTTGGTAAAATCTTATTTATTCTAGAAAGCTCAAAATTGCAAATATTTTTATTTTGCTGACCATGTGTATTTTCATTCAGTCACAGACATTTTTTTTTATTTTATTAGGTGGAGATCACTTTAAAACCATATAGAATTGTAAATAAGCATTTATGTGATGAAATTTATATGCAGTTTATATGGTGCAAATGCACCATGTTTACATGTCAAATGCTATCAAAATATGGTACATATGCCCCATGATGGTGCATTTTGGCCAACTCCCTGGCCTGATGATATGTTAACGAGATTAGACGAAATTGGTAGAAAAACATGGACAGGGTAAATGATTAAATATACGAGGTTTTACAGCGTACCAATACATTATAGGTAATGCGACACAAACAGAAAGGTATATTCCAGGTTCACTCTGCATGTACACAAAACAACAAATTAATATAAAAAAAACATCAACTAATGAATATGCAGAATGAACCTGGAACCTTGATACCTGCAGAACTTCAGAATTTCAGCAAATTCTATTGTATAACTCAAATTGTCGCTTCTTAAGACCCGCATCAGCCACAGTGATCCTATTCTTGCCATCACTCATATGGCTCCCTGGAACCACACAGGGGTTGGTTATTAACAAAAATTATAAAATGAACATTACATCCATTCGGAGGATTCCTACTCCTCTGCAGAGATAGACAGTGTTTTTATTCTTATTCGGAACTCGGCAGACAGGTTTTTACCATAAATATATGGTGCATGTAGTACAAGTAGGTGAAAACGTCGACTTACCGCACATGTTGTCATTTCTGCTCCGTAATTGGCATCTTTTTGGCTCGAATTATAAAATTCATTTAATCTTTTTTGCAAAACCTACTTTTAATATATTTACATTTAATATATATTGCCACCAAATGTTAGCGTGCACAGTTATGTATATCAGGGTAAATTCTTTGTCTATCTACACAACAATGACACGGACGAGCACGAGAAAACTGTAAGTCACCAAATAGGTGAGAACATGTCAGTTGTACCAGACAAACCATGCCGCAAGCCGTGACGACAAGCGTGTAATGTAAACATCGAATGAAACATTTAGCTCAGGGTGAAATACGATGATAATTGATTTTTTAAACTCCAACACAAGAAATAGAAAAATCACCATTTATTTAATTGCTATGAATTACTTTACTTCTATGAATTTTTAAGATTATCATTGAATCAATTTTGATATGTCCACTGTTTCAAAAAGTAAAAATAAAACTGTTAAATATTCTATCCCTCCAGTTGATTGATTGATTGATTGAATATTTTGCTTCAGTTCTTTGCCATCGAGAGTTAACCTAACCACTGTTTCCTGAGATCCTGAAAGGTTAACCAGTACTCGAGCACACCCCATCTCCACAAGTAACTGATAACTTTCCCACTTGAATCAGCGGTGAGAGACGACTGAAAATGAGACACAATGTCGTATATCAATCAACACGGAGACTGTTCCCGGGCGGGGATTCGAACTCACGACCCCTGGATTGATAGTCAGACGCGCTAACGACTGAGCTAATCGGGCCCGGTCTCTCAAGTTCAGGAGAGGTGCACAATTAAAGACCATGGCTGCGTTTGCTGTCTGGTTCCCTAAAAAATTTGTGTACCATTTTAGATTGAGCGAGTGCCCAGAGAAATATGTTAAATATAGAGGCCGAAAAAGGGAATGCTAAAAAATGTTAAAACAAGAAATGTCACTTGTAAGTTTCGCATGCCCCCCCCCCCCCCCCAAATGGTCTGTGAAAAAAAAACAACACTCTATGTTATAATAGGTAGCAATGTATCCATGAATATCAAACGTAATGGACCGACGTTTCAGACTAGACATGCAATTTCATCTTTTTTTGCATTGAAGTATGACCTTGACCTTTGTATAACCTTGACCTTGACATCTGATATAACGGTCTGGGTATTTCTACAAGTAAATACAGGTGACACGTCATCATGACATGCTGATCACATGAGTCAAGCTATTTTAAAATCTGTCCATGCCAGACAAAGTTACAAACCAGGCATGAAATATCTTTCAAATTGAAAGTGTGACCTTGAGGTAAGGCTCTGGGTCTTAATGTGACACGTCATCATGTTATGTTGATCAGTTGATAAATTGAGCCAAGTGTTTTTGAATTCCATCCATGTATGATAAAGTTACATGATGGACTTGAAACCCCAAAGAGACTCATACAATGTTGTCATACAAACTCAAAGTGTTACCTTTACCTTTGAGGAACGGATCTAAGTCTTACGTGTGAAACGTCGTCATGTCATCTTGATCAACTGAGACGTTAAAGACAAAGTTACGGATCAGACACGCAATATCAAACAAATTGAAATTGTGACCTTGACCTTTGAGGAAAGGTTCTGGGTCCTACATGCAACACTTAATTTTGTCATGTTGATCAACTGAGCCAGTGTTTTTGAAATTTGAAGAATAAAAATAAAAATAAGAAGGTAGGAAGATGAAGAAGAAAGGAGGAGGAGGAGGAATAATAAGAAGAAAACAACAAGGACAAGATATCGCATTCAATACTTGTGCGCAATTACGAATTAGTTGTGTGGAAAAGGTGTTTAGCAGGAAGCTTTAGTGTTGTCTGTCCGATTCTTGCATATCATTCTTTAAGCTTTATCTACATACCGTCAGCAAAGTCGAATGCATTTTATTTGAGTTGTCATGTATTGTATATGTGTATTATTAAAGAGGCCGAAAAAAGGAATCATAAAATATTTGAAAAAATAGCAAAACCGTGTACTAAAATAAAAACAAAAAGTAAATAACGCGACAATAACATTACATTAAAAATATAGCCAAAATTGTCATGAACCGGATTCGATCTATGGTATCTAACGTAAGAATGAGAGTTATTGCCACTACACCAACGGTTCATTTGTTATTTTAGTTAGTTTAAATATTTTCCATTTTTTTTAAAAAAACGAAAACGCCCAAACATATTTGCGGAAACCCCCAAAAATATTGGCGAAAACGCCCGAACATATTGGCGGAAACGCCCAAACATATTGGCAAAGATTAACGGGTCCCAGGTAAACACTTACGCACAGTCAAAATGAGTTTTCAAGTGCCAATTGTCATACACTAATGTGCACTTCTTTTCACAACATCACTGCTTGAAAAGTAAAACAACTGACTGACACAAATTCAATTTATTTTACTTACATTTTCATCAATATATAACCATAATATTGTCAAATATTTATCCAAATCCACTGATTTATCATGGAGTGACACCGTTAAACATCAAATTCACTAAATTTACTGCATCTCAGAATATTCTGACAGAAAAAAAATGATATGTGTCATTGTGGCTTCTTTTTTTACAAGCATTTGATCATATTTTTCTGAAGGTCTCACCACACAGTTGAATTTTGTTCTTTGTTCTATGTAAAATAAGGTCTAGGATTTCCCTTGTAAAAAAAGAATTCCACATATAATTTTTTTTTATTTTTTTATTTCATAGCAGGAATGTAAACCCACATCAAAATGCACAATAAGTGGTAGGCTGACCAGGTTGTTTGTTTGTTTAAAAGAGTTTGCAGTGACACCATGAGATTCTTTGAAAAAGAAGTTCTCAAATTCTCATAAATACATGTATATGTTGAAATCCTATAAAAGTCACTTTTTCAACACCAGTGATGTCTTATTGCAGTATGTGCTATACCAACTTTTGTTCTACTCATCTGCAGCAAGAAATCACAAATACTATGAACCATTTTGAAAATATTTCAAAACCAAATTACATAGCCATTGTTTTTAAGCGTAAGAATCATGTTTCCGTGGGGAAAAAGGGCGTAACTGTGTAGTGAGACGTTAATCAAGGGAGAGAGCATGCGCCACTTTGTCGATAAAATTTTACTCGCAACAGTTTTACATAATTATCTGAACAAAAAGTGCATTTGAAAGTTTATCTGTGTAGATTTTAAGGACTGAC